>JAPEVG010000643.1:0-13833 GCA_029747595.1 Trametes cubensis
GCCATGCCCGTCGCGGAGCCCGAGCCCGTTATGGCCGCGCCCCTTCGCAAGCGCAGCGACTCTAAGCGCTGCAAGGTCCGCTCGACCACCTCCGCGGCCTCTTCCACCGCCGCTGCCACCGTGGCCATCTCTGCCATNCCCCCAGAACGTCGAGAGCGACCCCGCCTCCTCGGCAACCCCTACCTCCACCCCGGAGAACACCCCTACACCCACCTCCCACAAGCAGACGCCCACTTCCACCCCGACGCCGACGTCTCACTCGTCTTCTTCCTCTGCTGCTCCTCAGTCCACTCAGGGCAGCTCCGGCGGCGGCTCGGGCAGCTCCGGCGGCCCTTCGTGGTTGACTGGCACCCAGTCGGGTGATGGTACGCCGACAAGTGAGAATGGAAGATCGCATTGAGCTGATTATATCGATCTCTAGGTACCTACTACGCCACTGGTCTTGGTGCGTGCGGTATCGTCAACCACGACACGGATTACATTGCTGCCGTGTCTCACCTCCTCTTCGACAACTACCCGTAAGTGGGACTCTTTGTTCTCTAAATGTAGGCGTGCATTCTCAATCCGATTGTTATCCAGCGGTTACAACGGCGTCAACCCCAACAACAACCCTGTCTGCAACCGCCAGATCAAGGCGAACTGTATGTTAATCCCTAAATGTACAAGTATTGCTCATACTAACAAGCACTGTAGACCAGGGCAAGAGCGTGACGATCACCGTTACCGATCGTTGCACGGGCTGCGCAGTCACCGACCTGGATTTCTCCCCCTCTGCGTTCAGCCAGCTCGCGGACTTCGCTGTCGGTCGTCTCCACGGCATGACCTGGGAGTGGGTCTAAATGCTGCGCCATCCATGCGCAACATCACCCGATACCATCGCAGCTTCGCTCTTGCCTTTCCGTGAAGCTGCTTCCTTGGCTCTGTTTATTGCGTTCTTTATTGGTCTCTCCTGTTTTCCTCTCTCCCAGCCCTCCGCGTCTGCGGCGTCCGTACTGCTCTAGCCCCTGCGTGCAGAGGGCAGGGTAGTCACAGGAGGGTGTTGTGCACCGTGTTGTTGTATTGCATGCATATCGCACGTTGATGGGATGATCTGCCTCATACACTGGTTGGGGTCGCGTCGAACGCGCCCTGCGGTCGTCGTTCAGGAACTGCGGTCGCGTACAAGCTGCTCGGAATGTCTATACGTTATGTTACAATGGTGATACATTTGAATAGAAGTACACTAAAGTATGGAACTGCTGTGCGCACCCGATGGGCGGAGTGCCGCTGAGCGCGTGGACGTTGATGTCCGCTTGGTTGCTTGGAAACTCCGGTGAACGGAAGCCGCGTATGCGCTTTTAGACAGCCGTCCCGGAAGCTGAACAAACATTACTCGGGGGTTTCGAAGCATCCGAAGCTACCAGATTTACCCACCTATCCGTCTTCGTACTGTGATCGCTGTACTAGTAGTAGGTCTAGGCAAAATCCTGCTACAGCTAGTACGCGTTCACGTCGGGGTGGACAAGGCAAGCGGAATCCGGTGTACAGCCCGAGGCGTGGGCAACGAGAAGTCTTCAAGCTTCAGCCTCGGACGCGCATCACTTGGACATCGACAGTGTTCGCCACCGCCCTCGGATCTGTGCCATATTTACATTCAGGCTTGGACATATTCACCGTACTGCCTTCGTCTCGCCGGGCATCTGACGTTTCCGACGTGGATCCACTTAGCGGTCCCATCAGGAGTGTACGTAGTCATCATGGCCGCACACACAAACCCTGCGACGAGTGCGGAAGACTCGCGCGAAACGCCCGCGTCGGACACCGCAGGGCAATCCAAGGCGGAGCCAGAGCGGTCCAGCGTGTTCGACGAGCTCGCCGGGAGGACGTTCGCGGATATCGTAGACGAAGTGTCTCGACTCCGGGCAGAAAATGCAGCCATAAGGGAGGACAAGACGCGGCTCGAAGGGGACGCCCGAGACCTGAAGACGAAAATTGACCGAGTACTTGAGCCGGTGAGTACCCCCGAAATTCGGACAAGAAGCACCCCCGGGAGATTCACTGGCCTGACGTTTGAAAAAGAGATAGGAGGACGCTGATGTCATTCGTATACAGGAGCTGCATTTGTTGCGAAAAGAGAGGGAGGAATTGCGAGGCGCCGTAAAGTATCTTATAGCTCAAACCGGGGTGAGACGTCTCTCCATTGCTGAAGAGACTACGCAAGTACGCCTGGGCGTCGAAGCTAACCGATGTCCCTATTGTGCATAACAGTATTTTCAGATTACCCCGGACCGGCGGGATCCCGTCGACGTTGGCTCGCTTCCGCACGAGCTCCTCTTGCACATCCTCAGGGCCTCCCGCGCGCCGCGCCACCAGCACGACCCATCTGTAAGCCAGGGACCACGCAGCCCCTGGCTTGCTGAGCTGCGCTTCCGCAAGGGCCTCATTCTGGTCTGCAAGAAATGGTCAGGTCCCGCGACGGAAGTCTTGTACGAGGACATCGTGCTCCGGCGGATGGACCAGGCCCTCACGCTCGCGAACACGCTCGTCGCGACGACGTCGTACCAGCGGGGCCTAGCCGACCTTGTCAAGAGCATCCGACTGGACCCCTGCGGCGTGCTGCCGGAATGCGCGGACGCCGCCCNGGGGCGCGTTTCGGACGATTCTGGAACGATGCACGGCGTTGCGCGCCTTCGAGATCAATGTCGACGTCTGTGAGCCGAGCGTGGCCGACGAGCCTCAGTCCGGCTCTGCAGACGTGTTCTTCCCGCTGTGGATCCTGGACAACGGCCCCGATCCGGGAGGACTTGGACGCGTTTTCCAAGAGCGATTGTCGACACCGCTTCGGGTGCTGGACCTATCAATTCCACTTTCTGGAGCGCGTACCCACCAGCGACTACATCTAGCCCTATCTTATTGCGCGGCAGGTCTGGAGGTGCTCAAGCTTGGACCCTCCTACCAGGTCGCAGGAGAGGTTTACGATGGTTCGATGCTGCCGCCTTTAACGTTGCATGGGCTGCAGGAGCTATACATAAACGTCGAACGTTCTGAGCTCTGCCTCCTGATCTGTCACAAGTGGAAGATGCCCACGCTTCGCCGTCTTACGACCCTCGACACTGGCACGATACCGCATGTGCTGCTGGAAGCGCACGGGTCTCAGCTGCGATACTTGCACCTGTATCCCAAGCGGAAGCCCATGCTCCACTGTTGGTACCTGCAAGATCTAACAGGCATCGAGCAAGTGCCGGCGCACTGTCCCGCATTAGAGCACCTCGTTCTCTCTGCGAACACAGAAACTGGNCCCAGTCCGATGTCCCTGAACTCCCGTTCCCTCAGATACCTAGACATCTGGACGACGTGCGAACGCAGTACAGGGGGGGCACCAATGCCGTGTGTGGTGGTCGTGCAGCAGCAACGCGTTCCTGGGAGAGAGCACGCTGCCTGCTCTGCGTGGCGTCCGGTATCTTTGGGACTCGCTCCACGTCGACCTGCCTGCGATCTGCGACCCCGCCCGAGAGCTTGCCGTGGACGAGCAGGTTGTGCATTTCTTCCCCAAGGCGCAATATCTGCAGACCAAGCGACATGTCATCTCTGATCGTTTGGAGTTCTGTCGGTCCTGCGGGGTCCCTCGCTCAGCCGTGCTGGACACGAAGTCGATCCAAATGCCGAGTTGGGTCGCCGAGTCGTCCGCGATGGTGCCGGTATCGATACCGTCGCTATATGCCGGGGCGTGGTCTTCCGACTCGAGCAGCGAGGAAGATGAAGATTCAAGTGACGAGGACGAAGACGAGGATTCAGAAGCTGGCAGCCAGAATGCTGAGCGCGAGGAGAACCCCGGAAGGAACGCCGACTCGGGCGGATCGGACTATGAGCCTGGAGACGAGGAGTCGTCAGACAATGACGACGATGACGACGACGATTCGGACGAGGGGGCTTCGGCGCGAGAATCGGATACGGAGTCCGCTTCAGAGTAGCTGCCAAATGGCAGGATGGAAATCCAAGAGGGTATATTTCGGACGATGCGACCACGATTTAATCGAAGACTCGGATCGCATGCTCGTCATTGGCACTCCTCTGGCGGAGATGAAGCCGAGGCAGAACCTGCGGCTGCCGGCCCAAGTAATATATTAGAAAGCCACGAACGTCGTTGTGGCGGATTAGACAGGTGATGACCCGCCTCTCAGCTGCTTCGGTGAACCATTCGGGAGTCGGTCTCTCGTATGGGCGGAAGGGCGGTCTCTGGTGCAGAGGGCCACTTTGACAACGTTATTCAAGGCATGTCAGATGTAAATGTAGATCAGTCCACCCCAAAAGAATAAGACATGCTTAGTTATCGTAGATAATGTAACGCACTACGTGGCATGATGTCCCTATGATTAGTACCAAAAGGCATAAGTGGGTGCGTGAACACACTATTGTGAGCGTACATGTACAGCATACACGGACCAGTCTCAAATGCCCTGAGGTCGGCCTATCACTCCCGCCATATAGGACTCCTCCGGAGTCTCGTTGACAGCTTCAAACACGGCAGCGACCAGGCCGTCGTCTCCAGCGTCGGCCTTGCTTGGAGCATGCCCTTGAATGGTAGCGACCAGATCCAGCACCAACCGGCGGAGTGGTGATCCGACCGGTAGTTTTGCGTAGGGTCCGCGGACCTTTCCTCGTGCGGGGTGCACGATAGAGAAATAGGGGATCAACCGCGACTTGAGGGAGCTCCGCGTCTGGTATGCCACACGAAGTCAGCAACACGCCAGTGGGAGTGCTGAGAGAGGCATGTTGCACACTCACCGCTGGGTCAAGCAACCGAGACCGTCGTTGAGATAGCCGCAACAAGAGCCGAACGATTGTCTGAATTGGTGTGATGTAAGTCATGAGCATGGTGTTGTGCAATTCTACGTCCTGCCTCAACCCACCTCAGTCGTGGAGAGATGACTCCCGCCCAACTCCCACATTGTTTTCGGGAGCTGCAGGATCCATTCCCGCAATTTCGTGTCCTTGTCCTGGTTCTGCCCACAACGGAACAACCCCAGATATTCCGGCTCAAGGTCAAGCTGCAAGGACAGTAGTTCAGCAATGCGCTTAGGTGAGATAAGCGGTACACGTTACCAAGGTGAGCCGTCCAAGGAAATCGATAGTGTGTCTCTTGACAGCTGACGTCGAGGACGCCTTCATAGCATGTTCGACAACGGCCGAGAACAATTGCTCTGACGATTCACCGCCTTCTGAATGGCGTCCATTGATGAGGGACCAGATGGTCGGTAATAGTGATGTGTAGGCTTGTGGTGTGATAGGACGAGGTATTGATTGCACGCCGGCGGTAGGCACTTCTCCACGAAGCAGCTGCATGATGTACTGACTTACTCGCTCGATCTGCCGCCCGCTGATAGCAGGTGAGTCGTCCATAGATGACAAGGAGCGTCCGGAGCGTGTCGAACGTGTTTTCGACCTGTGCATCAGGGGCCGTTTATTGTCGACCTGCGAAGCGAGGACGAGGAAGGAGGATAGCTCGCAAAAGATGAGGTTGAGGTCTTGGAAAGCTTGTTCGATCTTGATATCGCGTCTTGCCGCCGATTGTCCGTTGATGACGAAGGGGAAGTAGGGGGATAGGTAGGAGAGCATTGTCTGGAGGTCAGCTTCGGCTGTTCCATGAGTACGACCAGACTGAGACCTGTGTCAGCACATAGAAGCCGCAGGCCTGATGACATACGTACCTCCGCGGTATCTTGCAAAATTCTCCCATACAAACTCCGGCATATGCGGCAAACAACGAGAACCATCTGGAGTTCCGTCTCAGGCGGTGAGGAACTCGGGGAGAATACGGTCGGTGCACAATCCAGAAAAGTAGAAACCAACGTCGGATGTAGGGTACGGGCGATATGCTGATCGTTCTGTATGAGCCTCCGCGAGAACAACACGGACAGCGTGAACTCACTGCAGCGGCAGTAACTTGTGGGTCCAAGCCGTCGACGCTGGACTGGCCATCCGCGCTTAGCGCGATAACTGCTGCGTGGGCGCTATCTAAGTCCTGCACCGTCCAAGCTGTCGGGCTGGGCTGGGCTAGGTCAAACTTGCCGACAAAGTCCTCCTCCGTTTCGTCAGAGTGCTCCGGATGCCACGTCCTGACGTCATCTGCCCGCGTACCGGACGTGTATTGGCTTCGTATAGGCTGGAGGAGGGCGTCGAAGGCATGGAAAGCTGATGTCGAGGCAAAAGACGAAGAGAAATACCAGGTCGGCGTGATGAGTGCTGCCAAAGGCGCATCTACTGCGCTGTCGTTCGTTCTGTCAGTGATGCTCACGGCATAGTTTAGGAATGTCGCAAGTGATCGGAGTACGATGAGTTTCGACTGTAAGAACTAGTTAACGATCAATCGTGACAATATACAGGGAGATTGACCGTACGGCTGCGGATAGAACCACGCTAGCGGTAGAGGTTGCTTGCACAGGACCCGTATCTGGAGAATCAATATCAGGGACTGTTCCAGTAGCTTTCGTCATATGAGCCGCTTACCCCCGCCTTCCCCAAATGTAGTGCCTGCGTTCAGAATACCCAAGTATCCTTCGAGGACCCTGCGGCCATGGCTACCGCTTCCCGACAGAGTCCAGCCCTCCGTGACGACGTCGGGGATGTATTCAAGGAATATGTCCAGGAAGCGCACAGCATCTATGCGGATCTCTGGAAATATATGGGTCTGAGCTGATGTTGTGAAGAGTAACAACACTGGAGAATGCGGTATAATGTCGTCCTATATTCATATTAGTCAATAGGGCTCGAGTCTTCGACACACCTGCATACGTACCCGAGGAACTTGTCGGAAAAGCCAGGCAAAGAAGGCGAGTAAGGCCTTCCTCACGCCGGCATCCTGAATAGATATCAGTATGGGCCAGACCTAGTCCAAATTTTCACGACTACCTCGTCACCAATGATGCGCACGCAGTTGTTGACTGACGCGGTCAAGTGCGGGTTGATTAGCTCGGGATGAGCTTCCAGAAGTTCACGGAGGCCAAGAATAGCATCTACAATTCATGTGAGTGCCGGAGTATCGACTCTTTCAAAATTGACGCCACCTCTCCGTGTGCTAGCGTTGTAATGCTTAAGGTGAGCAATGAGGGCATCGAATGTTAATCGTCGTTTCGTCGTGGGAGCATCTGAATCTTTGTCGGCTGCGATGCTCTGGGTAGGCAGTGCAATGGCTGAAGGCTGCTGTCAGATAATTCAGGCATACTAGTGAGAAGGAGGGTACATACACCTCGCCTTGAACGATGTATCGACCACATTGCTGGGCGTTTGCTTGCCTTTCCCAAGCTTTAGCTTGGCTTTCTGTGGTCCTGGACGTTAGACTATGTCTAGTAGACCCAAACACACATCCTACCGAGAAATCCGCCGCCTTGTCTTTCTTCTTCTTACTACTTTTCGGCATATTTACAGACAATTTTCTGTACTGGTAAACCCTGGAGAAACCCAGTACAGATGAGGCGAACCAAGTTGACGGGCGCTTGATGTGCAAGAATTTGCGTGTTCCCAGAAAGGAAAGGCGCTCGTAGCTCGACTCGAATTCGAACCTTGAACCGTGACGGCCATACCGCACTCACGCTCGCACTTCCTCGTTGCGCGCCATACGCATCAAGGCAGAACTAGAATCACTCGTTACTCTATCGCACCTCGTGAATGTGCTGGAAGGCCCCGAAGCGCCGCTGAAATGAATCCGCTACGGTGCAAACGTGTCAACGACTAGCCATCCCGGTCTCTTGCGCCGCACGCGCCGGCTGTACCGCTCAACAACCGTCCCGGCCTTTTCACCCAAATTACTATCCAAGGGTCATGCAAAACCGAGTGCGAGCTGCTCGTGTCACGCGCCTTCTCTCCACTTTCCAGCGGATAATACACCTGACCTCCCACCGATGTTCTTCCGAGCTACAAGGCGACTAGCGCGGTGTTGGGCTCGCCGTCTCCGACTGGTTGTACATTACTAGAGGAGCGTGAGGCGATTGGGCAAATCGTATATAAATCAGACACGTCGCGAACACCCCCGTCTTGACAGTCGGACAGTCGTTATGCGGACCCTCTTCGCAGCCTGCATTCTCTCGAGCTGGCTTTTGGCCCTAGTGTCGAGGGCGGAACCCGCAACAATCCAGCGCAGGAACTCGCGAGTGCCACAAGGGTTTGTCACAACCAACGGCAGGACCTTCGAACTAGATGGAAAGCCTTTTGTGCGTGTTGTGTCCACCTACAGTTGTCTCCTCGAAGGTCATCACATCTGTACTAACTTGCTTGAAACCTGGGTAGTCATTCGTGGGAGCTAACTCTTACGTGAGTGATTCAGTCACGTACGGTTTGTCTATTTAGACAATTGACAAACAACATTACCCCAGTGGCTACCCCTGTTGCTTACGGAAAGCGATGTTAAGAAGACTTTCAAAACAATGCAAGAAGCTGGGGTGAAGGTGCTTCGTACTTGGGTAGGCAATGATCTTGCTGTTTGTTTACTTGCTGCTATATGAGTTATCATTCAGGGTTTCAATGCAATCAATGCTACAGAGCTACCTGGCGCACTCGAGTCGGGGCTTACCTACTACCAGGCATGCCCTCTTCCCCATGCGGAGAGCCTATCCTGTGATTAATCCTTATCACAGGTATGGAATAGCAGCAATTGGATTTTGAACGACGGCCCTCAAGGTTTACAACGCCTGGATCGTGTCATTTCTACTGCCGGGGAGTATGGGATCAAAGTCATAGTTGCCTTCACGAATAATTGGTCAGTGTAGCCGCGTCTTCCTCGCAAAACTTGAATCGCTCACATGCGGTCCACAGGGTTGGATATGGCGTGAGTACGGATGACTCCTGAAGTTCTGCAACATCTCATATAACGAAATACAGGGCTCCGATCTTTACGTGAACTGGATCGCTGGAGCAAACCAACCCCACGACGTGTTCTTCACAGACCCTCGAATTATTGCTTCTTATCGTGAGTTCTGTTCTTGTGAGATATACGCACAGACTCACCAGAATGCGCAGAGTCGTACGTCAAGACAATCGTGGAACGATACAAGGATTCCCCGAACATCTTTGCCTGGGAGCTGATGAACGAGGCTCGCTGCTTGAGTGATACACTTCCAGCCGGCCCGTCTTGCGTGCCAGGGTCGAACACCCTGTTAACCTGGTACAGGCAACAGTCAGATTTCGTCCGCAGCTTGTAAGTGAGGGCACCTCTCTTCCGGATTCATAGATGACAGTTTCGACAGGGACCCGAACCATCTCATCACGACCGGCGGAGAGGGCCATTTCTTCTGGAAAAAGCCGGTGGAATAGTACGTCGCTTTCATGACCTTGTACGATGTATATTGACAGTTGTCTCAGTTGGTTCGACCACACTCTCGTCAGTGATTACAATTTCAATGGTCAAGGTATCCAGATGACGCTCGTAATAGTCGGGTACCGAAGGCTGATAGGGATCGCATACTCTAGCTGGCGAAGACTTCGATCATGACTTGCTACTCCCTAACATCGACTTTGGAACATACGTGCGTCTCGCACCCCTCTATTGTTTGACTTGGCGGCTGAGAGATGAATGGAACAGCATCTCTATCCTCAGTCTTGGTACGTTCCCCGCCTGATCGTAACAGACAATACGCTAATGACGCGACTCGCTGTTTCTAGGTACTCCGAACTCGTGCGTAGTTGTACTGGATGCCGTATGCGTAACTTCGAAACGCATCTCATCATATTTTTGTAGGATTTCCCGGGATCTAATTGGACGGTCGAGAGTTGGGGGCTAGAATGGATTGACGATCATGTCCGCGGTGTGTTTCGTGACGCTCCTCTTTCCCTTCCACACCTGACTTGTGATGTAGCTGCTAACAAGGCGAACAAACCGGTAATTCTGGAGGAGTTCGGCGTGGGCGGCCTTCGTGCGTATCGGTCTCTCGTGTGCGACACTCGCGCTGACTATCATGCAGAGAACAAATCCACGATCTACCCGAAGTGGGTTCAACGCGCGTTGGACACGAAACATGCGTGAGTCGTCATTGATATCGCTGTCATACCCAGCTCTGTCTCACGTTGTCTACAGCGGGTATGCCTATCTTTGTCATCTGCACGGAAACATTGCAAGCTCATCCATCCTGCAGAATTATGCCGTGGCAGTTCGGTGAACTGGGCCTGGCCGAAGACGGAGGCAATCGTATTATCAAGTACGCTGACGCCATCAACCACGGTGTAAGTCATACTTTACTAGTACCGAGAAGGGATCTCGGACAAAATCTGACGAATCTCCATCTTCCTCATCTTACTAGGCCTCCCCGAACGACGGTGCGATAATATCTCGATCCAGCATGTCTTTCCGCCGGCTGATTGTTCGTCTCTTTAGGCAACACCTTCTACATCAACCAGACCGCGGTCTGGGACATCTTCACGTAAGTCCGCTCGTCCGCTCACATCCCGCGAGCCCGATGTCGATCCGGCTTATTGACCGCTCTTTTAGGAGAGCCGCTAAGATCCAAAACGAACGATCTGGATAGGGGATCTCTGCGGTAACTGCTAGTACTACATACTATGGTACAAACGTGCGAGCGATAGCAAGCAGACTACATATGCAAGCGCGACAAGAACGGTCCCTCCTCCTCACCGTCGACTCTGTGATGCCCACGGGATCTGACGCGAGCCATCAGCGAACGCATGAAGCTATTCCAACAGATACTACGTACATCCTGCCGCCGAGGCATGGAGGATGTGACTTTCGGTTTGGCGGTGATGCCCTCGGTGACTATGATACCTGCGTCCGCATTGCAGCGATGTGGTGACGAAGGTGCCTTGAAGACATCGAGCAGGCTGCACTGCGTGTCGCTCCAGATCTTGACGCTTCGGTTCGCGAACGTCAGACGCATTGAGGGTGAGCAAAGCGAGGCGATCCCTCACGAGAGTTCGGCTTCTCGCGGCGGCTGTCTGACGGCATACTTGTACGCCATGCCCGCGGTGAGCACGAGGGAGAGACTCTCCCCTTGATGGAGGTAGATGACAGGTCCGGCCTGGGCTCGTCCGCCGTCTTCTCTCCGCAACACCTGCATCGTGACGGCGTCGGGCGTGGAGTTCGTGAACTCGAGGAGGACTTCATAGGGTATGGTGCACGTCGGGGACATATCAAGGGGGATTTTGCACGTATTGCTCAGTCGATGCCGACTGCGGGTAGAGAGGGGGGCTCGGGGAGAGCGTTGTTTACAATCATCGCGCGCGGACTCCCTTCCCGTTCGCTTAATATACGTGCCGAAGCGTCTTTCAGTTGTCGCAAGCACATTGCAATGTAAGAGAGTCAGAGTGCCACGGTTTCTCAATGCAGGGAGGGAAGACAATGCGCCTCGCACGAGTTGTGGCTGGCTATTGTATTCCGCTTCGGGAACGCTCAAGGTCTCGGTCATCTCTCCGGATGAACTCCGCGAGCGGACGCGCTGGCTGCACCGTTTTGGAGCTGCAACTCACTCGATCGGAATATGAGCGAGGTTAGATGGACAGATGGGGGACGTCTGGGACGGAGCGATGCAACGAATCAAGAGATTGCTCTCCGGCAGACTTGCGGAGTACTCATGTTATTGTCTTCGACTAGTCATCAGACACGGCTTCGTGCGTCAAAGCTACGCCTGCACTAGACCCAGGCTCGCTCTTACGTCCCGATGATCGACTTCGATGGCGGGCTGCCGATGTGGGCGTATGTAGCATAGTGTATGTACACGGGTTCTCTTCTAGCGGGGGATAGAAGCGATGTAGAGTGGGGGTTGGGATCACGGAGCGGCGAGATCTGTACGTACTAGGCAAGTCGGGTATCGTAGTGGTATGCTATCGTACACACGTCATGACGTCGGAAAGTGCGATGAGAATAGGCCATCAAGACGCATTGCTCCCCGAGAACTCGCGTTGAGGCTTCCAGCCATCCTGGCGCATCTTGCGCACGAGTCGCAGGATGTTCTTGCAGTCGTCGATGCCCGAGTGGTGTCTGCCCTCCAGCTCCATCTTCGCATGCCGCAGCATGCCGTCCATACCCTTCGGATATCGTAGACGGTAGAAATCACGGTACGACTTCTTGATATTGATCCAGCGGTCGAAGGGTGGCTTGAGGACCCTACCCCCCGAGAGCCCGAACGTCTCCGTGATTCCGCTGAGACGTAGCTGCTGAGGGAGCATGGTCTTGAGGTCCCAGTCCCCGCACGTCAGGAATACAGCGGGTGAGGGCTCATCGCCAAGGATATTGTGAGAACGGAGGAACTGCTGATACCGTTCCCAGACGTCTGGAAACGGACTTGCAGCGTCCACTGTGTCCTGCAATGGAATCAGTCAGGGCGTTCAGACCAATGTGTTTCACGCAATGTTTGCATACCTGCTGAATGCCAGTGAGGCCTGTACAAAACTTGGTCAACTGGGGATGTAAGGAGGGCCTGACGTATTCGTGGAATACGGCCTCTACTTTGTCGTCATGAAGATCGTAGAGGATTGTTGGGAATTCAATGATCTCCATCTCTTCCTTTGGCACGATCTTGTCAGTATCATCGCAAGTGGCCTCGAAATCGAGGACGAGCAAGTAGCGCAGACGGGGCATAGAGGTCGCCATTGAAACTGTCCTGCGAGCTGTCCGAGTCGCCATATATGTTCGTGTTATGACTCGACTTGAGAAGACATTCATCCGTGCGACCACGTTCCGGAACCGAAAGTTGGACCGGCCGTGTTGACGGTGGGATGTAAGTAGCTCTGCAAGCGCTTCCTATGACTGACGCCTGTTGCAGCGCTTAATGCACATAACATCCTTTGGTAACTGGGGTAATCATGTAGAAACAGGGAAAACAGGGAAGAGTAGTATATAATTACAAGACAAAGGTACGATGGTCATGACAAGTGACAAGAATACGAACCAAATGAACGAGAGGACCTCTCAGGAGATACGCCCCACAACCTCACCAGGAGAGGAACGAGCCGCGCTTTGGCCTGAAGTCCATCATGAGGTCGAGGCAGACCATATCGTCGTCCTCCACAGTGAATCCCCTAACGTTGACTCTGAATTGTGCTGCAAAGACATGACTGGTCAATATGCATACATTATCCTTATCAAATGGTGATGTACCTGGAGGAATCTCCTTGGGCAGCGTGACGGATTGCACGACCTTGTGCGAGCCCTTGGTGACTGGGCATTGTATGCTAGCGTTTGCCTTCTCACTAGACGCCAATTAGACACGCATTCATGGCATATTGGAGCACATAGTGACTTACGCCTCCTCGCATACATCAAACTCCTTCTGAAGAAGCTTGATCACGCCGACCTTGACGGTCACGTCTGCATATGCACCATCCTGGAGGGGGCAATCAGAGGGTGGAGACTTGGATAACCTGTGTTAATGAAAACGTACCTCAACATCTTCGCTTGCGACTCCCTCAACCGTTATCGTGAGGTCCTGGCCACGCTGAGGCGGGTCGGGGGAGACCTTTATACTGTTGATGTGAACGATATGGGAGTCCGTGCCTTTTATTTGTACTCGTGTGAGACACTACAGCATATTGCAAGAGGATGAACAGCCTACCGCAATCAGTCCAGTCCCACTCTTTGCCGGGCGCCAGTGAAGACGGGTTACCGAGCAATTGCTGTTCATCCACGGGCGAGGCTGCAACGCCGCCTAATGCTGCGGCAAGAAGGAAGAGAAGGCCGAAGCGAGCCATGGTAGAGAGAGTAGAGAGATAGGGTATCGTTGCAGTCGTCAGTCGTCGTCGTCGGTGGGCGGAGTCAAGGAGGACGCGAGTTCAGGCAGCCCTAGATGGCAATGACGGGGCGATGGCGTGGGAACGACATGCCGCAGGGGGAGAGTGCGGGGTGGACCGTTGCAG
>JAPEVG010000644.1:0-13710 GCA_029747595.1 Trametes cubensis
TGATAGATGTAAGTACGAGTTGAATGGAAACGAACGCGCCCGACTCTGGCACTCTGCCGGACAGACTCGGCGACTAAACTTCAAAGCTAATTAGCTAGGTGTGGGTTAACCCCAACCCTAAGTCAACAAATCGGCAACCGCCGCGCACCGTTCGCCATTGATTCATGATTCGCCAGCGCCTCCGAATCAGGGGCAAATTGGTCATTCCAAGGGTGGTGCCCGCCGTAGGCGGGCGCCCGGCGGCCCACGGCGTCCCGGTGATCTCCCAAAAAGGTAGCCAGGGTGCGCTTGAGCACTACGCCGAGAACTCACCCAAACTTGTAGTCTTCGTTCATTCCGACCTCGCATTAGACATGTATGACTGCTTCTCGTCCATCCGAAACGTCTTCTATGGAGGACTTGCCGTCTACATACGTTGCAAATGAAGCTGTGATGCCACAATACTGCACCTTCCTGATTGGGAACCCTCATCTCGGCTAACGGAGCTAGTTCGTTCGCATGCATACATATGCGTACATGTGTCAATGTCTCCACAGCGTCGGGAACGTAGTATGCATATTTTCTAACACCTGATTGTACAGATGACGAAACAGACATAGCGTGCTTGGACAGAGCGTGAATACACCTTATAGCTGATACGATCTGCGTGCACTTGCTCGGTTCTGAGGACTTGTCCTGCTCGACCCGACTGTTCGACCCCAGCACGCCGCCGCGCCGCGAACAGCATGCCCCAGCAACAGCTTGTGACCCTCGAGAACTCTCCTCACAGCGTTCTATGCCCCTTCTATGTTGCCGCCTCCATTAACAACAACCTCATCCTGTGCTTTGCCCTCTCTGAGCACAGAGGTAGCGAGAAGCGTTACATCTGCTGCGTCCGACGTACCCCACTGAACCTCGGAGCGCGCCCTTTGCGCCCTCTACTGCTCGAGATCACTGGTCAGATAGCCGTCAATAACTGCTTCCTCACCGCGCATGGCCACAAGGACCCGGAGAGGCCGGACGACGACTCGGAGCCGACGGCCTCATGTTGGCTCGAAGCGCGCCCAGACACAATTTCCAGGACGTACTGGCGCTCCGTCCTGCCTACCGTCCACTCGATCATGGAACACATCCCGGGAGAAGTTGATATATCAGGCTTCGTCTCGGTCGCGGCGGACGGCACCGTTCGACTTCAGGTGATCTGGGAGGCGTCCGAAGACGAGGTACGTTTGGTATCTATCTGGTGTTCGTTGACCTCTGCTTACTACCTCGAGACTAGACTATTGAGACGGCACTACCGATGTTCAACGAGAACGAGAACCGCTGTGTGCCTCGCTCGATCTCGGAGGTGCCGTTCGGCGTGTGCATGCGTGCTATCTTCACCGTAGAGTATCACTATGACTCAAACAGCCTCGGCCCATCCAAATTATTTGCGTCGCTGGTTAGGATCGAGCGCGTTTAGCATGTGCTGGGACGTTCTGCCGTTTTTGTATCATATTTCTTACCGGTTGTCTTTGTTGTATGACTTAGTGCTCGTTGTAACAGACGGATCAGTACTGTACATTGAATCAACCGAATATGCGAGATATTAAGCGAAGTGACTGTGCCCATTTGTGTGAAGTTCACACTTCACTGAGCTTTGCCGTAGACGTTTCGGAGGGAGTACGCGTACGCAAGCGGATGCTGCAGGAATAAGCCAATGAAATGGAGGGCGGGTCGGCCGGTACATGCGCCGTCCTTGGCTACCTCGATCTGACCCTCGCGCACATCCACCGTTTGTGTCCACTACTGCTACTACACCCTCATGGCCGTATTTGAACCTGGGTGCGTTCGCACACTGTGCGCAGATGCTATCGAACCGAAGAATCGGGCAGGATTTATTGCTGACTGGGACAAGAACGTGAGTTTACTCGAGCACTCAGTATTCAATCAGGGGCTTACTCGCTGTGACGCGCCATAGGTTGTCGCTCGTTGGCAAAGCTGGAAGAGGAACAGAAAAAATCAATCACAATACTTACCACAGCTTGAGTGGGAGGCGCACATTTGCGAGTATGTGAGTTTTCTCGCCAAGCAAACCCGGTCGACGAAGGGCAGTGGCCTCGCGGTACCGCTGGACATCAAGATACCTATCCTTGGACCGCGCTTCTCCCCGCCTACGTATACACATATTCAGAAACGAAATGTATCTCCCGAAGTCACTCCCGACGCCGCTTACCTCAAGCCGCTCAACGTGGTCCACCCCTTCTACTATCCTGAACTCAACCGCGGATGCCCCCAGTGCGGGTCCGACCAAGTGAACTGGAACGGATGGTCCTCGACCGGACATCGCGAGGTGCATGGCGTCTCCTCCGAGGAGACAGCAATTGGGTGCCAGCTTCGCTGTAGAGCGTGCGCTGCTCGTTTCAGCAAGGACGCCACAGATAAAGAGGAAGGCGCGTACTGTTTTGGAACAACCAGCCATATGTTCTGGGAGAGGAAAGAGCACTGGGAGATACCAAGTGAGTCTCATACGTATCGTAGCGGATTTGCCAGTGAGAGCTCACTCGAGATCGCGATGGAACCTTTCTTTGCTAATATAGTCGGTGTTCCTCTTTTCTTGAAGCGATGCGCGGTCACTTCGGAGCTCTACAACTTGATTATAGAGCTCCGTCCCTCAAGCACGGCAGCAGGGCTAGCAGAGAACATCCGGCGTGAGTGCGCGCATATCTATCTTGGCCGCTGTTAGCTGATTGTAGATGGTGCAAAACTATGTCAGAACTTCACCTGCTCGAGTATCATAAGAAACGGTATGAGTACCTGCGCGCGTACCAGTCGCGCGCGCAACAGATGACTATTGTGCCGCATAAGTCAACCTTACGCTCATTCGCGAAACCCGACAACACAGCCGGGCGTCACCTTGCTGGCTACGACAACTCCTCGATTTCCGACGATTTGATTACTGATATATTCGCCAAATTTTGTGAGAAGACGAGGTGCGGGGAATCTGCAGAGAGTATGCAAGTGAAAGGAGGTGAGTCGGCGTTCTGAGCTCTCACGCTTAAGGTTCCCACTCAGCCGGCGCCTCATTGGCTTGGACCTCTACTCCTGGCAGCGATAACGATCTCCCTCGACGCAACCTTCCGGGCTGCTAACAAGGCGACTGTGGTCAACGACGACAAGACGCGTTCACGTTTCTACAAGGGCGGGATCGAGACGGTGTTGAACGAGAAGAATTTGATCATTGCATGGGTAAGTTCGATGCACTCTGTAGTTGAACGGCCTATAGCAGTATGCGAGAGTGCCCCGCTCTCTCATTCTACACAGTAGATCTATAACTCACATGGCGGTTTTATAGCGCTTTTGTCAGACACAAGCCAATTCCGAGCTAGAAGAGCTCCTTTCTGGCCTGAAGCGTCGATTCGCATTACTTGGGTTATCCGAACCTGAGATGGCAGTTGTAGATAACTGCTGCCACGTCAAGAATGCGATTCAGCGCGTCTTTCCAAACATCTCTGTCTGCCTTGATGTATGGCACTTTATGATGAGGTATGTAGGGCGTTTCATCGGGTCTTCATGCTCTGATCAACCTCACTAGGTATCTCATCTGCATTATGGGTGGGAGCAAGAATCCGCTTCGGAGCGCGGTTGCGCGCGACATAGTCGACGCTATTTTGAAGGCACCTGCGAACGGAAAGAGCCCTGCCATATATTGGAGCAAGCCTGAACAAGAAGATCGTGTGATAGCGATGTACAAGAAGTGGGAGGCCAAAGGGAATGTATGGACGGCAGCGGCGGAAAAGGTATGTCCTACACTCTGAATCACTACGTTCATGTCACTGACGAGAACCCAGACACATCTTGAGCAGCTCGAACACGTTCGTAAAGGCTGTCTCGCACGGCCGCGTAACGACGTACGCTCGGACGGTAGCCGGATCGAGGGATCCCACAAAGGCTGGAACGGCCTTCAGCGCTCATACGCCAGTGGCATCGAGTCGCTGAATGCGCTCTGTCACGACTTCGTCCTTCGTCGGAATACCCGAATCGAGACAGCCGCGGACGATGCGCCTCCTTTCACCCTCTCGGCATACGGGTCGCACCACATCCGGCTAGTCAACGCCTGCGCGAAGCTGTGGAACTCGCAGCTCGTGGCTCTTCAGAAGGGCGGGAAGACTCTACCAGCAGATTTGCGCGAACTTCCCGAGCTCATGCCTGCGAGCAGCGGCGAGTCGTTCGGCCTCCTTGCAATGAGCTCAGCGACCGCCGCATATCAATCACTTGCGGTCATCAAGGAGGAGCCTGAAGACGACCTGCTCGACTTATCGTCTCAAGACTTGCTCAACGCCACTCGGATCCTCAGCGAGATAGGTGTGGACCCGGACTTACTTCACCATCCTCTTCGGCCAGCTTCTTCCGATCCACCTGCGACCTCGAAGGGCGACAGCTCAACGGGTCGTTCAGAGCCGTCGCATGCGAGCACGAGCACTCCCCCTGGCGACACACAGCTCATGACGTCGCTCCAGCTGCTCTCAATCCAGCCCATCGACGTCGACGCGATGGTTGCGGCAGACTCTACCATGAAGAAGGAGGATGGCCTGAAGCATTACGGTAACTCCGCAACATCAGCGAAGGTAAGTACTGTTGGCAGTACTGTGACATCCCCCAACGATCTCAAGCTCACTCTTCCTCATAGCGCAAGCGTCGGGCAATCGAGATGGATGGCAGTGACGGGGATGTGATTGATCTCACTGACCCCAGCTCTCCACCGCCCGACGTACTGACAGCCACAGCATCTNGCTGCCCCCCAATTGGCCATGCCGACGCCACTGTCTGTGGTATCAAATGCCGCTCAGCTAAGCGACGTCGCAGCGTCTCCAGCGGCAGACAACTCGAGCCAATCCCATCAACGGTCTCCCAAGAAGGCCCGTCTTATGGTTCCAGGGACTCCAGGCTCGGCATGGAGGCGGCCAACGAGCGTTGCAGTAGCGTCGACGTCGAGCGCGGGCAGCTCTGTGCAGGGCAATCGCATCTCATCAGGAATGCCGAATTCGGGTGTAAGTGGCCGAGTCGTTCTTTGTTCAATCCGTCGATTTGGATACTCACATTTCTCTTCTCATCAGCCACAACGCCATGGTACCGCGCAGATCAACGATTTCTTTGCGGCACAGCGCCCTGGGCACAACATTCTCTCTACCTCTACCTCGCGCCCTCACTTGCCGAGGCCTGCCATCTCTGGCTTGACCAGATCACAGCGCGTCATCTCAATTGCAACAGGTATCGATCCGCGCAGCCTAACCTTCACCCGCGGCGAGTCGGAGGCATTTTTCCTCTTCATGCGACTACGCAAGGAACACGGGTGGGCCTCCTTCAGCATGACACCATTTGATTGGGTCTGCGCCGCGTCGAGATACAACCTGGAGGTCGATCGGCTCAGGCGTGAACGTGGACTCGCCCTCACGTACAAGACGCCGCGTGCGCTCATGGAGAAGCTCGGGGAGATCGAGCCTAAAATCCTTGCGCGATTGATGTCCGGTGATTATCGTTGTAAGCCATACTGTTAGTCATGATGTAGCTCATGCTAACTTCTTTACAGCGAAAGCATCAAACAGCGAATCGTTCTGGCGGGAGCACTGCCAAGCAGTCGCTCTCGGGACGAAAATCTCAGTGAGCGAAGGCACTGGTAAGAAGCGGCAGGTTAGTGCTCAAATCCTCCTCGCTATCAGGGCTGACCAATGTGTACTTCCCGCACCAGCGTAAGAATCATACGTGCAATAGATGCAAGACTATTATGTATCCCGGTCCCGAGGGGTCGCCGCTCAATCACAAGAAGTTATGCTGCCGCGACGGCGTACGGCAGACCGGACAGAAGGTCTCGAAGATCCTTGCTGGACAGAAAGTTGAGGTCGTCGAAGAACCGCCGCCATTCCCTCAACCTATGGGGGTCTTCACGAACGGTACACACTTTCACCCGCGTCAGTTTCTACGCGCGGTTGGCGAGCTGTACCAGCGCGTCATTGTCGAAGGCAACACGAATACAACGCACGCCATGGAGGACCTCGCGTTCGCTGCACTTCTCCAGGATCGCATCCTCATCATCCCCGCAACCGCGTCGGCTCCTCCCCAGGTTCTCTTCACTCTCTACAAGTCTCTGATGCTTGGTGGCGACTACCCTCCCGAACTTGTCATTGAACACGAAGGTTCACAGTACCTACGTGTTGACGAACTCTCCGACGCTCCAGGCGAAGACGTTCAAGCACTCTCCACGGGCCTGATGGCAAGTACTTTGGCCAACTCGAGCCCTGCGACGAGTTTCAACGCCCCGGCGAGTTCGAGTACGATGGCTAGCTCAGGTGCGACGGCAAATTAGCGCGGTGCGGTAGCCAATCCAAGCGATGTTGATGCAACGGCAAGCAATTGGCGAGGAGTCCCAGGAGAGCGAGTATGGACAAGTACAATTGATTAATGATTGAATAATCTCGACACATGTATAGTATGATACAACTCTGATAGTCCATTTACGACGTTCAACACGTCGGAATCAGACATGCAGTTCGAGTGAGTTGGTCAGTACAATGGTGCGGACTGGGGGAAACGAATGTACCTGTTCCGAGATGGCATTCTGGATATCGCGCAGACGGTCACTTCTGGATATCGCGCAGACGGCCATTTCTGGATATCGCGCAGACGGTCATGCGGCTTCTGAGTAGAGAACTGGAGGAAGTCCTTCTGACAACATCAGCAAAAGGATCATTTTATTGTAGCGCTCTGCAGCGCGCTACCAGTCAGGCAGGGCGCTGCCGGCATTAGCCGGATCTGGTGAAGACTTACAGCAAGGCTATAGAGCGTTGTCAGACATGGTATAATACTACGGAGCTGACAATACGACGTCACTCACTACGAATTGTCCACAGCATCTTACATGAATTATCCTAGGATTACTGAAATGTGCAGAGCTATACAAATAACTGTAGTCATCACACTTTGCCGCTTCATCCCGTTGCGCGGGCGTCTAATCTCCTGATCTGTGCATGCGCGATGCGCCCCCGTCTGTCAACCGCCCGACGACTCGAAGTCTCTCGAGTCTCAACGTCGTCATGCTTGTCACGACTTGGGGTTCCATCGGCCTCATACGTCCTTCATCCTGTGCTCTGCTGCGTCACATAAATAGTGGCAGTCTCTTACCTTTCGACCTTGCTTCAATACCGCCATCTCCTCTGGTCAACCTCATACGACATGTCCCGGAACCCATACCCTCCGCACCTCACCCTCCTGCAAGACAATATACACAATGCTAGATAACGATGGAACGGACGGCGACGGTATTGAGGGCAGTTAGACGTTTCTGACGTGCCAAGGTGAGTATATGCGCATATATGCGTCGTTCACTTGACTAATAATAATCGAATCGCGAGCAAACGCGCGCAATCGCATCTGTCAGCGCCGACCCGACGACTCATTGCCTGAGAATCGCGTGCTTTTCTCGTTGTCGCTGCCAGGTGAGTGTCGCGAGCTGCTGTCCACGCGCGATGCTCAGTACCGCTGACAAGGCGCTTTTTTCCTCGTCAATGCCATGGCCAAAGCAAAAGCGCGTGCCTGTAAGATCTCCCACCTTCCCTCCCTATTGCTCACTACTCAATATTTCGTTCCACCGCTACCTACTGATGCATATATAGGGTAGCGCTCCGGGTTCGACCAATGGCATACAAAGGCGTCCCCTCCGCGGTCGGGCGCTCGTTCCAAGAACTCACCGGAGGACGCCTGTATTCACCTAAGCGCAAGCGCGAGACTCACGCGATTCCGGACTGAGTATATACTGACCCCGAGACCCGATTCGAACACGATCAGTGTATTATTAGATCCCTTCACGCAATATTATTAGTTTCATACTTTACTCAAAACTCGTGATGACAAATATGATAAGTCATTAGCAGCATGCGAGGGTGGTGCCTACAATGAACTGCCGGGATGTGCATGACTTGCCCTAGAGTTCTGTAGCGGGTTGTAGATCACCGCAAAACGTCCTATATGATGCTCACGTTCAATTGCCGAGCTTCTGCAGCACCTTGCATAGCACCGTGCGTGCATATGCGGAGTCCGACGATGTGCGTCAGTACTCGGCTCAGTGCTACTAGACCCCATGGGCTGGCTACAGCGCTAAGCCGTGTTCGGCCGGTGATGTATATGGCTACTATTGCTGCAGAGCTCTATAGCGGTATGGAGATCATGTTGCTACTTTGCTGATGAAGCTGGTTATACGACGTTCACTACTCGAAATAGACGCTGGAATCGAGTCGTCACGTGAATGCATTGAGACGCAAAAGGTCCTCTGGCGTCTAAATGTATATGGGTTAGGGTTCCGTTGGTCGATTGGTCTGGGGGACCAAAAAGGACCAAAACCGGTCCCCCCTTGGAATGGCGGAGTATCCGAATCAGGCTCCTGCATTGTACGCTCAGTCACTTGACACGTTTAACGTTGGGCGTTCGGCTTCTCATTGTCCACTTAAAGCTCAGGCTGGGCGGATACTACAAAGACACTACTCGTCTGCACCGAAAGCGCGTAATGTGAGTATGGAACTGATGAAACTGTTGACAGCTTGATTCTTGAAGCAGTGAACGCCGGTGACTACGCCCTCCGGAGAAGATTGTTGTGGAACTCAAATGGCGCCTGCTATCTGGAGCCGGCTACTGCTGAACTACACACCGCGATACATCTCCTCTTGCGTGATTCTTCTATCTTGCTGGCCTTCGTCGAGCTCTTCGTCAGTGAATATCCAAGATCTCATCAATGGGTACCGCCCTACTAGCCTCCATATATATCGAAGCCTGCTTCGATCATAGATCGCATGGCGCTTCAGCACAGGAACAAGCAGCGGTAGAGTTCGTTTCTGATGTAACAGTTGCTCAACCTGGGCCGCAAATGTCAGAGGAGAGTACTTGTACGTTTTGCCAACCCCGTGCCTGTGACTTAGAAGCTCGGTGTTCCTAGATGCAATCGCACCCAACATGATGTTGGTAGCTCAGGCTTGTGGGGCGGAGCGGAGTGTTCTTGTGTAGAAGCTTCTGGTGATTTTAAGGAGCTAGTTGGAACGGATTGTGCAGAGCAGTTCTCAGATTTCGCTGTCTATTCTCAGATCCATCCCGGGGTCGGCTCCTTCAAGCCCATTCGCAATTCGTCATCCATCGATGGACCATAGCGCCTGGTCAATTTGGCATACGCCCGCATCGTTTCGAAGATATCTAAATCTTCTTAGGCTCTGACATCTCAAGCCTTAGAAGCGTTCGGCTCCGGCGGCGTCCAACCGTCCAGAGCGATTCTCCCAGCATAGCTTATGCATGGCCTTATAATCGCTACTCTGCATCCTGAGGCAAGTGCGCAACCATCATGCCTCTCCTCCCACGCAACGACACTGTTGACCTCGTATACACTAGCGTCACCGACGTCCCGTCGCTTTCTACTTGGCTAGGAGCATTCTTGCTCGCCACATTTATATGCCTGATGTGGGTGCTATGCACGCATTGTAGATACGGTGGTTGATTTCGAGATGTCAGGCTGTATGGGCTGACTCTGCACCAGTCGTACCGATATTCCCGTCTGTTCCCCGAGGACATCATTCTCCTCAAAGCCATCGTACGTTATGTGCTCGGTCGCGGCCGAAGTTATATCGTTGACATGAAAGTTGCACCTAACAGGTTTTACTGACCGTGTATGTCATATGCCAGGATTGTGTCATACTTGAGTTGACGACAGCAGTGTGGCGGAGACTGTACATATCGCCTTGTGCATGCATATCTGGTGCGTCCAATGTCCCGGGCCGATGTACGCACAACTAGATGTTGACGTAATCGTCAAGTTACTTCTACTTGGTTACCAACTACTTCAACGCTGTTGCTCTTCTCGAAGGCGTTTGGTACGAAACTACTCCTCTTACCATATCATGATCCCACTTCCCTAACCAGCCATCAATAGGTCGTTCCGGGTGAGTGCTGTGTTTGGTGCTCGCTTATGACCGTTCAGTACTTGAGCGATGAGTAGATTCTGCCCATCATGACGGTATGCCAACTTTAGATATAGTCGCGCCATTATAGGCTCACTGGAAGTATTCAGGCCACGATAATTGCGCTCTCACAAGGGTACGAGCACATCACCTGGAAAGAATCTAACTTTATGACGTACAACCACCCCTGCAGCTTCTTCGCACGCCGTGTCTATTTGCGTGAGTAGTATTTTGCATAGTATTGGGGTTGTGACGGCCCGTTGATGAGTATTAGTTGGAGGACGTTATAGGATCATTGTCGCTGTCATTGTACGCCTGTCTGCTTGGCTTATCTTCACAGGCGCGTGCTTACACCCAGCTCGTCCCGATGTTCAACTCAGCCGGCCCTCATGCTTACCGCCGTTGGTGGGTATTGTCAAGTGGGTCTCAACGTATTGAAGGCCATGCTGAATTCGTGCAGGATTTGCTGTAGGTGAATGCACAGCTTACTCGACGGGAATATGCGGGACAACTCACCACCATATGTCCTTGGCACTTCATCAGCTACTTCAGTAGAAAGGTACGATCCACTTTCGCGCAGGATCTATCATAACGCACCATTATTGACATGCCACTATTCACCTCTCAGTTTCATCTTTGAGACGTTCGCCAAGTTCCAGAAGCACGCAGTGCGTATGTTGAAAACTAAATGGGCAAGCTGACCTGATTGTTCATCCTCGCCGACTCTTGTAGTGGCTGACATCTGCAGGCTTTACCGCGGCCCTATTAATCGATATACTGTTGTCTGGAACCCTCATCATCACCCTACATAGGAGCAGGACCGGGTTCAAAGGGTGAGAATCTGGCGCGCTTTATCCTGCAGTCATTACATGCTAATTACGAGTCGCCCACGTAGGACAGACTCTCTGATCGACGTGCTCATCATTTACAACATCAATACCGGCAAGTCCCCCAATACTCCCTCACGAAATAGCTACAGTCTCGCTCATTCATGCATGATCAGGGCTTCTCACAGGGTACGAACCTATTTTCATTGACGACTGCCATCGTGAGCGAACTGATGTGCGTTCCTCACGCCTAAATAGGGTATTCACCGTACTCTCACTCGTTTTTGTAAGTGCGGTGTCCCACCATCGTGTATTCTCACGACTGGTACTTAATATACGCTGACTTGGCACAGGCTCTCGTTGCGCCCGACAATCTGCTTTATGTCGCGTTCAATATCATTGCGACGGATTGTACGCCGCTCCTCTTCTTTACGTTGACTCCGATGATTGAACAGGCAAACCTTAGGTTATGCAAACTCCCTTCTTGCTGTGTACGTTGGGCTGAGTGATAGTCACATGCAACTGTTGATCTTCTCGCGTTGTCAAGACTCAACTCGCGGCACACGCTCGCAAACAAGGTCCAGGGGGACTGCTTCACCTCGGCTACCCTCGGCAGGCCCATGCTCCCGCGGACAGTCGACACTCAATGCAATGCAATCGAGATGTGGAACGTGCCACAAGTAAGTACAACTCTCGTTGTCATGCTGCGACCAGCGTAGGGGTTGCAAGAGCTGATTCTTCTCGCTAGTCGCAGCTCCCGAACAGTGCCGGTGCCGACGTGTCTAGCACGGTAGTAGATATCAAGATACAACCCGATAGAGATGTCCCTATCGTCATACAAGGCGATGAAGACAGCGTCCGCTCGGAGGGGATGGAGTCGAAGTGAAACGTTCCGCCACGAAATCAAAGATGGCCAAGATATAGAGAGAGGTCGGATACCGTTGCTTGGGAAACGTTGCACTTGGGACGATGACAGAGATAGCGGACCGGATTACAACTAGTATGTGATTATTCGCGAAGAGACGGTGTCGCATAGGCGTCGCATCGTTCCCCATCCCCGTGGATTACTTGTGCCCCTTCAATTCGTACGAGTGTGTACTTGCCGTTCACGCCTGTTCGCATGTTACCACTCACGCAAACCTCCGTCCTCCCCTTTCCACACTGCATTCCTCCAGGCCTTCTCGGAAATATGCTTTGATGCAGCTTCCCGTACCAACGCTTCGTTGATTTCAATGCCCAGTCCAGGTCCTAGCATCGCTGTCAGAAACCTCCGGGCCGATTTATGAGATACTACGTACCGTGGAGCGCTTCGACATAGCCATTCTTTACGGTAAACACGGTCGGGTCCACGAGGTACGTCAGTAGGTCTGCGCCTTCGTTGTAGTGCATCTGGATGACAAGCAGATGGTCAGATGCCCTGAAGAGATGGGGCATGCGATGAAGTAACAGACCTGTAAGCTCATTTCCTGTATAGCGACTGGTGTTTCGCGGGTCAGTGACAGATTGGCATTTCTACCTATCAATCAAAGCTCACAGTTAGGCGCTGCGATATCGACTTGCATACACGCTGCTAAAGCAATAGGGCCAAGAGGACAGTGAGGGGCGAGCGCGACATCGTACGTCTCAGTGTACGATGCCAGACGATGGAGCTCGCTTATTCCGCCACAGTGCGCGACCTACGGATGGGAGTCAGTAAGCCGACATAAGCACATATGGAAGAGCAGTCCTACGTCTGGTTGGGCTATGTCTATTGCTCGGCGTTCCAGGTAGGGCCGGAAATCGTGCCTGGAATACAACCTCTCTCCAAGCGCGATCGGTGTCGAGACCATTTGGGCAAGATCTGCGATCTCTTCTGGCTGTGTGGGTAGGAGCGGTTCTGAGCGATCTCGTTTGTCAGGCCCCCATACGAGTAGAAAGGGTAGTACAGAAGGATCACCTTCAATAAAGAGCGGCTTGAGGGGTTCAAGCGCCTTCGCGAGTTGCTTCGCCATGCCCTTGTGCAACCGCCCATGGAAGTCGATGCCTACGTCGAGCCCGAGGCTCTTCACGTCGCGTACGCGCGAAACAGTATCCTGCAGGAGCGTCGGCGAGTCGATCCAGTCTACGGCGTCTGTCCCATTCATCTTGACCGCCGTGAAGCCTTGCGCCCGGCGCTCCGCCGCGCCATCGAGGACGTCCGCGGGCTTGTCGCCGCCGACCCAGACATACACCTTGACGCGGTCGCGCACTTTGCCTCCAAGAAGCTGCCAGATGGGCACGCCATGCTTCTTACCCTTGATATCCCAGAGGGCGATATCCAATCCCGATAATGCAGACTGGTAGAGAGATCGAAGCGCCGATCAGTAGATGGTGAGAAGATCGACTGGGGTCCTATTTACCATTAGCACTGGACCGCCTCGATAGAAACGAGAGCGATAAGCGTGTTGCCAGATATCCTGGATCTGGTCGGCGTCCCATCCGACGAAGCGTTCGGTAAGGTCCTTGTACGCGCCCTCGATGGCCTCGGTATGGCCCTCGAGCGTCCCTTCGCCCCATCCGACGATTCCTTGCTCCGTCTCGACTCTTACGAAGAGCCATCGAGGTGGAACGCGGAAGATCTATGTGAGAAATGCGGAGCGATTCCAGGTCAGCGCGTCCAAACCGCTCCATACTTGCACAAACAATCCGGATGTAAGCGATATAAGCACCTCGATCTTCGTGATCTTGTTGGGCTTCGATGGTGTACCGGCCATGTTGAGAACTACGCCTCCGTATTCTAGGCTTATGGAGATAAAGCTGAATGAGTGTGGTTGGATGAAACTCGAGACTCCCTGCGACCTGCGGCGTAGGGGTCAGACGGATTGAGAAGTCAGGTGTACATATTCGGCCCGCATCCCGTTCACCTCCTTTCCGACATGCACCGACCAGGCGTACCGGTATGCTCCCCCGCGGAA
>JAPEVG010000645.1:0-13697 GCA_029747595.1 Trametes cubensis
CTTGCAGCGCGCAGCACACTAGCGCGTGCAGCTCGCCCGCGCGCCTTGGCTGACCCGCGCAGACCCACGCGCGCGCAGGGTGAGCATGGTTACGTTCTGGCAATCATGCAACAGCATAAGGACAGCCTTTTCTGACCCGGTTTGTCTGCTAGCCTGATGTTGCGGTCCACTCACCTGTCCTATTGCCTCGCACCCCGTGTATCTAATCGACTGTATAATGATTAATTCTTATTTTTGAATACATGATGGTTAATACGAATAGTATCTGCATCGTGTCGGAATTCATCCAAACCGATCCTAGCCAATGCATGTGGGCCAATATGAATGGGCGCGCATACATGTACTTATAAACCCCCCCCCCCCCCCCCCACTGCATCCATGATGCAAAACCTCTTGCGCCCTTTCCAACCGCATGGTAGGGTTTGTATACCCTTGGCAATACGCTCACAAGGATTCCGTGCTGCCTCTCGGATTGGAATCGCTGCTGCCCTTTATAAGCGCTTAGGTGTATTTTGCGGTTTTGCTGATGAACTTGAGGAAACTTGCGAAGAAAAAGCGCACAATAGTGACGCCCTGCTTCAAGCGCCTCTCCCGCGGGCCTCCTGCTTCAATTCAGAGTCAATTCTTTCTTGACTTCTTGTCCTTCATGGCGTGTGCTCGTCGCCAGTGTCTACTGAATCACATTCATCCACGTCAATGTCATCTCCCAACACAGATCGTCACTACTAAGAAGTGAGTAATCATACAAGCTTGATTTCCGTGCGAATGTTACCCCATTGTCCATCAGCTCTCTTCCGCAACGGGTCCAACAACTTCAATGTATGCTCCGATCTTTGGATGCTACAGTATCCAATCCTCCGATAAACCCTCGTATAACCCTCTAATGCGGTGCTTGTAGGAGCGTTCGGTTCTCCGGGTACCGGCACGACTACAAGGCACTGCACCCTCGGGTACCCGTCGCCTTGATCCTGGAGAACAAGAGGAAGAAGCCACAAGTTCTCGGCCACTTCGTCGTCGTCGTCGTAGTGCGAGTCCAAGAATGTCCTGTAGATGCGTCCTAGTTGTTCCATATCAGGACGGCGAGCCTGCCAGCTAGAGTCGACATCCCCGTTGGGGTCGGCGTCGTTCGTAGGCATGGGAACTATGCGTCCAAAGAGGTCGATACACATCTCGTATGGGCCCAGAAGCGTCGCACGAAGGACCAAATAGCCAGCAGTGACAGCTCCGAACGGTAGCTTCGGATCCTCTGGGGTCACTGCGCACTCCACCACGTCGACGAGCTCCTCCGACACTGATTCTCCGTCTTCGGAGAATACTCCGCCATAGCTAAATCCATCAGCCAAGGAGCTACCAGACGATTCTATCGCTGCCCACGACCAAGACGGCGCGCGGTATTCACGGCTGGACGCTTTTGGCCCGTCACGTTTCGGACGAATAAACCAGAGGAGATCGTGGAGAAGACTGTCACGCCACAAGCCTGCAAGATAGTCGGAGCCCAGTGCGCGCCCAAACACCTCCGCGAGTCCTGCACATGCCACGAGTGTATCCGAGGGGTAGGTGAGGGAGCGGGCCACGTATTCCTCCACGACGTTGTGCCATGCTTGATGTATAGTGACCCATTCCTCCGAGCCGGGAGAGAGCGACAAGGTAGGACGCAAGATGATGTCGGGCATGGTCGAGGTCACGGTCCATTGATGTAAGTATGGATCAGCATCGTCACGGAAGCCGCCGATGTTTCGAGTGGCAGACCGGCATCGAAATTGGAGGGCCTGCTCTGTGAACAAGAGGTGGCGGCGCGGCATCAGCGCCTCCTGCAGGCACCACATCAGGAAAAACCACCCGGGCAGATGAGCGTTAAATATTGCCCATGAGCTCTCACAAGAGAAAATTTAGCAGGTGTGCTCAGTGAGAGCTCATTAGATAGGTCCCCCTACTATTTGAACTAATTTGAGCACTCCGTAGCGATAATTTGTTACTCATGCTCACAAGCCTACTGGCCCTGATGTGAATCGTTTGTCACGCTATTGCTCAGCTTGCTGCGGGCCCGTTGTAGTTTATAGTATAGACATTGTGATCACATTATAATAGCAATATCTAAAATACTCACGAAGCTAACGAGTCGGGTAAGCAGCACTAAAATAAGGGAGTAATCAGCCAGATTAGTTGAACGGTGGATGGGAGTACGATGGCGATTGAAACCGCAACAACGAATGATGGTCATGCAATAACGAGTGAATCCGTGACAACGAGCGGAATAGTATCAAGTGGGAACGTAACGAGGGAATGGTGGCAACGAGCGAGAACGAGACATCGAGTACAAAGTTAGGGAGGGTATCAGTAGAGACGCGGCGCTGGCGGAGTCGGTCACTCGCGCGCCATGGCCTGAACATTGAGGAAGCTCTTGCGTGGCTGAGCAGAACGGCCGCGGTGGCCTAGCGGTGTGCTGTTTGCGGGAGTATCATCAGGTTATGACGTGCAATGAGCATGTTACGATGCTTACCTGATTTGACGCCAAAGGCCATGCATGAGGACATGGTATTGATTCGGTCCTTGCACCCGGATCGCTGTGAGCTCTTGTATATGGTCGACGTAGATGCCAGAGTAGTCGTTCGTGCTGAAGTCACGCGGCTGCGTATACCCGTGCTTACAGTCTTCAATGGCAGCATGCAGCTGCAATGCATGCATCAGTATGTATATACGGGGGATGGGGACGTCCACATTACCGCTGTAGCCACAAGAGCGAGCATCGGTGCTGGGATCTCCTTCTCGTCTGGCTTGTCCGGAAGCGACGAGACAAAATGTGGAGCGATCTTGAAGCCAAAGCTTGTTGGGCGCTTGAAGAACGCGAAACGGAGCATTTCAAGGAAGACGGGCGGGCTATACGCTTTCGCGTTGTTGATAGATTTGTTCTGAAACGGTTCCGTTAGTTGAGACAATGTGAGGGGCCATATACGTACCTGATAGTTGAACGGGTATATGTAGCGATGCCCTTCCTGTAGCCAGTCACCCATCTCCGTATCTCCGAAGACGAGACCAAACGCGGTTCGTGGCTGACCGTCGGCTAGCTTGCGCACATTTCCTCGGAACGTCGAGATCCGCTGTGCAGGCTAATAGCATTCGTCAGACATCAGTGGCGAGTCGGAGTTGGTCAGACGAGATGGCCACATACCAGTCGCGCAAGCTCTTCAGAGTATTGGTCTTTCTTTCTGAGGTGTTTGACCATATCCTCGTAGCCAAAGTCAGCTGCCGCCTTCAGCATCGCACGATAGATGATCTTCGTATGGTCTCTGTTGCCGTCGGGGAAGGCGTTCTTCAAGCAAATGTCAGTAAGCATAGAAAAAATGGCACGTGTGAGAACACGGCGGACGCGACGGTGCTGGTCGCCAAGCTTCAATTTGCCGTGCGAGGGAGGGATCACGTCAACGCCGGAGTCATCGGACTCAGAGCCACTTGAGGAGGCATCATCAATATCAGATGCCGCGGTCACCGCCTTACGGGTGCCCCGGGATGTCTTTGCTGGACCGCTTGAGGTTGCCGTAGTCTTCTTAGTATCGTGCCGGCGGACGTTCCTGTCGGAGGACTCAGTGGCTTTGCTAGCCTTGTCCTCGACGATCCTCGGGATCTGTCACACCACATATTAGTGTAATTATATGGTTGCCAGTCAATACGGTACCTCTTTAGCACGCTTGTTCTGTCCCTTGCTCTCTTCGGAATAACAGCTATTGTCAGCATAATGGATCGCCGGCGGACAGTACAGGTACCTGTTGCAATAGGTACTCACGTTCTTTCTTCTTGTTGGATTCCCCCTCAACGCGGGCATGGCTGTTGTCGCGCCGTTTCGTCGCCTTCGTGGGAGGCTGTGGACATCATAATATTAGCACATACGAAACACCATTCATGGCCCCGCGTACTTACCTCGTTTGCCGCGCCGCTCTCATCGTCGTTAGTCTCGCTGTCATGCCGCACAGATCGCTTCTTCGCTTTGACGGACTCCGCGAGTTGACGGATCGTAGAGCGCCGCGGATGTACTTGTTTCGACTTGTCGTGACGATGGCCCGGCGCGTCTTCACGATCAGATTCAGATCTTGACGAATCTGGTGAGGCAGAGCGTGGAGGTGAGCGGGTGATACTGGCAGCCCTCTGCCGGTCAGAGCCACGTTTACGCCCAGTTCTTGCATGGTCGTGGTCGCTGTCGACCCAATGGACTGCCTACAGAAAGCAGTTTGTTAGCTCCCTACAAACACCGATGAGCGCCTCGTCAGCTCACCTCATCACGGAACAGCTTCTCGAGCGCTTGCGGGCTCGCTTCCATGGACTCGAGTGCACGATCTTCATCATCTGTTTGCTCTGCTCCTGCAGCTTCGTCGCCCGAGGATGGCGATGATTCTCCCTCTGCACTCGCACTCTCGTGGATGTCGTCGTCCAGGCTTGCTTGGTTCTTTCGGAATCGTGGAGGGAGCATGCTTGACTCCTTGTTACTCATGCCTGTGCGAGTGTTGCTGTCCTAAAATGAGTAGCTAAGTAGCATCATCTTGTATGTAGGTATATTGTACTTACGGGTTTCTGCTGAGTTGACTTCGAAGGCGGGAGTCAACCCTTGTTCTTATCACCGATCTGATCGTCTTCGTTGTCGGTTGCATCAGGATCTATGCGCGGAGCGCGATGCTCCGACGTCTTGGATAACCGGGCATTGGACGTATCTGACGAGGCATTTAGGGTCGCGGCCTTGATTCGTTTGGCTGGCCGTATCTCTGCTGCAAGATAGGGTGAGCATTCGGACAGAGATTCATACATGCGACTGACCGCCGGAGTCGTCCTCGGGCCCAGATGCAGCATCCTGCCCCTTCGACATATCGCGCTCGTTGCCAACGCGTGATGTTGATTTGGCTTTCTGACGACTTTTCCCCGGTACTAAGGGCTCCCAGGCTAGAGAAGTGCAATACAAGTCAGTTCATCAAGCTCTAAAATGTGCAAGTAAGTCCAATTACCTTGATGCGCTGCCATCTTGGATTTCCGTGGCGCTGTGGGAAGAATATCAGGTTGTTGACATTGATTGAGTAGGCCGGCGCATACCGCGTGTCTGTGATTGGGATGTCCCATCGCCAGGACCTCTATCGACGCCAGCGGTCTCCGCGTCCGACCCCAGATCCGAGCTGGAAAGAAGGATAGGCAGTCTCCGCCGCTTACCCATGCGGACTTGAGCGAGAGGTACGTAGATGCTCGGTTAGCCCAATGGATGTTTACTTAGAGGTGTAGCAGACAGGAGCAGGAGAAAACGAGAAAGCAGGAATAACGGACGGATAGCGCGCTACAGCCAGTAATGCCAGCACACTGACTTGGTGACTCGGTGCGAAGGTGCGGAGAGGGGGCGAGTCCAAGTATCGGTCACGGTGGAAAGTCACGGCCCCAATCGTGACCTCCCCGTTCCACAATGTTCGACGATGTGACCCTTGATCAGCTCAGTATCTGACTAGATCTCGAGCTACATCGTACTACGTGCATTGCTGCTGTCTACCTGCACTGTCGCGTCCACCGTCTAGCTCTTTTGTCTACCTGAACCTAGTGAATTTACCTCATTCTCCCTTGCTATGTCCACTCAGCCTCGCCGGACATGCCCCGGATGTTCAAAATCTTTCACCGTCACAGGCTACTCGAGCCATCTGCGGCAGACCACTCGGCTGGCGTGTATCGCTGTCCGTGACTCTGGGTTCTCCTCGAGCGACTCAGAGAACTCAGTACACGGCACTCCCTCCTCTACACCAGAGGGAAACAACGGTACTCAACCAGAGAACGTTGCCGGTGATCCTGACACCAGCGAATCCGAACCAGTACCATTCGAAGGCGACTACTTTGGATCGTATACCGCGGCCGACTTCGACGATTTTGACATCTATGAAGAGGCCAACGACGCTTCAATGCCGGTGGATCAAGACGATGCGGCCGACTTCGACGAGGATGCGGCCGACTTCGACGAGGATGCATCAAATTACGAAGCACAAGCTGGTTGGGAGCCCCCGCCCCGTCAACCATCCAACTCGCCACCCTCGGATGCTCGGGATCCAACCCCAACGGAGCTCGACGGAGAGGACCAAGGTGTTGACCAGACACTTCGCTCGCGCAGCCAGGAGCAGTTACACGCCAAAACCTACATAGTCCCTTTCCCCAGCAACCTTGCCGGCGCCCCTGTGAACCACCGACGACCACGTGAACGAAGTGCCTATGAACGCTTCCAACAACACATTGACGCCGCCAACACGAACCCATTTGCACCATTCACATCCCGTATTGACTGGGAATTAGCACGTTGGGCCAAGATGCGTGGGCCCGGCTCTACTGCGGTATCGGAATTGCTACAGATCGAAGGCGTGAGTGATTTCCCTTTGTATATAATCTCAATGATGCTCATGATGCTGCTCCGGCGCTCTAGATTGCGACTCTTCTTGGTCTGTCATACAAGAATACGCGCGAACTCAACACGATAATCGATGAAAGCCTATCATCTGGACGGCCACGGTTCATCCGACGCGAGGTTGTCGTCGCAGACGAAGTCTACGAAGTCTTCTATCGCGACATCATCGAGTGCATCCGTGGATTGTACGGCGATCCGGAGTTTGCAGACCTCCTCGTTTTCGCTCCAGAGAAGCACTACGCCGATCCGGAGCACCAGACGCGGGTCTACTTTGATCTCCATACTGGAAAGTGGTGGTGGGAGACTCAGGTGCGTGACTCCCTCAGCCTCAATGTCTCTGCCCGGGTTTAATCAAGTCACATATTCATAGAAGGAGCTCGAGGCCCGAATGCCTGGCGCGACAATCATCCCAATCATCATCTCCTCCGATAAGACACAGCTCACCATCTTCGGCTCGAAGACGGCGTATCCAGTATACATGACCATAGGCAATCTGCCAAAGGATGTGCGACGGAAGCCTTCGCGTCGTGGGCAAATTCTCCTCGCGTACCTCCCTTCGACCCGCCTGCCTCACATCTCGAACCAAGCCTCACGCCGGCGAACACTCGCCAACCTTTTCCACGCGTGTATGTCCCATGCGCTCGCACCTCTGCGCAAAGCGGGGATTCAAGGCATCGAGGTCATCAGCGGTGACGGTGTGGCCCGTCGCGGTCACCCGATTTTTGCGATGTACATCGGTGATTACCCGGAGCAGCTGCTCGTTACCTGCTGCAAGAACGGCACTTGTCCTAAGTGCACGATCCCTCGCGAGCAGGTCGGCGAGTCCCCCAACAGCAACTATGCAATGCGCGACCTGGAGCAGATCCTGAAGGCACTCGACGAGTTTGATAATGGCTCCGCGGTGTTCTCGCGAGCGTGTCGTGATGCAGGAATCAAGCCCGTCGTCAATCCCTTTTGGCGCGACTTACCATATGTAGACATCTTCCGTTCCATCACCCCCGACCTCCTGCATCAGCTGTACCAAGGCGTCATCAAACATCTCCTTGCGTGGCTCAAGAACGCCTACGGCCCAGAGGAGCTCGATGCACGATGCCGTCGGCTCCCACCCAATCACCAGATCCGCCTTTTCATGAAGGGGATCACCACCTTGCAGCGTGTCACTGGCAAAGAGCACGGTGACATGTGCCGCTTCCTTCTTGGGCTCATCATCGGTCTCCCTCTCACTGGCGGCATCTCCCCTCTGCGTCTGGTTCGCGCCGTGCGCGCCTTACTGGACTTCATCTATCTGGCTCAGTACCCTGCACATACATCCAACACGCTTGCCCTCCTCCGCGACGCCTTACAGCGCTTCCATGCGAATAAGGCCATCTTTGTTCAACTCAACATCCGCCTGCATTTCCGACTCCCCAAGCTGCACGCGCTTGAACACTATGTCGATTCCATCAAGCTTTTCGGAACAACCGACAACTACGATACCCAGTATACCGAGCGCCTGCACATCGACTTCGCGAAGGACGCCTACCGTGCAACAAACCATAAAGACGAGTTCCCGCAAATGACTGTCTGGCTGGAACGCCGCGAGAAAGTGTTACGGCATGAACTCTACGTCCGCTGGCGCCTTGAGCGGCTTACTGCGACTCGTAGTTCACCGTCTCCGGATTCAAGCTCAAATGCTTCCTCGGCGGTGCATCCAAGCCCTCCACCCATGCCAATAATCCAGGTATAATCCTCTCGTCTTGTTTTACCATCACTGATCTTATGGATTAACAACTTCTGCCCTAGGCGAGTCCTGCATGGACCCAGATCAAGATCACAAAATGGCCCAGCGTCAAGGCTCTGTCCTTCGAAGCGGCTGCCTCACAGTACGGCGCTCCGCATCTCCGGGATGCCCTGGCGCGATTTGTCGTTTCCTACCGTGACCCTACACTTTCCCATGCCGAAATCGAACGCGCCTCGCTCAATGTCCCCTTCCATTTCCGAAAAGTCGAGGCGTACCATAAACTCAAGTTCTTGCTTGAAGATGCGCAACAACTTGGCATCATGGACACGGTACACGACGTTGCCCATGCACGGCCGGCCAGACACGACAAACTAGGCCGACTAGTGCCTGGACGGTTCGATACAGTTCTCATTAACGATGGCAGTGGCGGACGCTCCGGAGTTCAAGGTATAGTATCCGCGAGTCATCCATTCAGTGAGAATGTGAAGGTCTGACTTAGTCTCATAGGTTATGAAGTTGCTCAAGTACGCCTTGTCTTCAAACTGCCGCAGCGTGTATGTCAAGAACTCTTTCCTGATGTGCTCGCTCCNCGGCGCACCTGGCGTACGTTGAGCGCTTCACGCAATTTTCGGCACCCGATACTGCGCATGGTATGTATAAGGTCAAACGCCGGCGTGACGCGCTCGGTGCACGTCTTGCAAGTGTCATCGAAGTGCGACATATCAGGAGGAGCTGTCATCTACTACCCGTATCTGGCCCAGTCATCCCCCGTGAATGGACTAGTAGTACTGTACTTGACCGATGCGACACGTTCTGGGTCAATTCATTTAGCGACCTGCACATGTATATGACCTTCTATTAGCACTGAATATACGGGAACCAAATTTCGTTGTAGAGTGTCCGTATGTGAGGGATACATGGATCTCAATTAGCACTGAATTATCTGGAATAGTCTTCATGAGGGAAGATTTACTGGGCCGCCCAACAATTATTGCTCAATAATGCACATGAGCGCAAATTCGCCAGGGGAGGTTTTCCTGATGCATGCCCGCTTCCCAGTGTGGCCATAGTCCGAGAGCCTATGCTCGTCCTGATGTGGGCAGATATCCGGATCCGGATCGTAGTGCTCGGGGCCATGGCGCAAGATGTAGAACGAACCGACTTGGGGGGAGCCTCCGTCTGCGCGTGGAGGACAGAGCAACGGTATCCCGGACTCCGAGAGAGGCTGCCCGTCATGGAGGAAACCCTGAGAAACGCGGTTGGCGTTCCCTGCGTCAATCGTGAGCCACGCGTGGAGGTATACGTCGCGCATCTTCGTCAGTTCCCGATGTTTGTCCTCCCGGGAGTCTTGTATAATGCACAGGCTGTCTATCCAGAGGTATTGGACGCCGAGCGTGTGCGTGATACGAATCGCATCGCGGACGGTCTGCGGAAGGAGCGCTATATCCAGGGATTTCATATAGGAGGGAAGGTTGTCCGTCGTAGTGCGGTGCGGTTGAGCCTCGCCCCATACGTAGCTGAGCGCAATGTAGGGGTCGCACGTATTGAGGTCCTTCGTCTCGATGATGCGGGGGCAGAGAGGATCAGAGCAGTCGATGAGTCGAGTAGGGAGCGGAATGCGGTCCTCGAGGCTTCGGCATCGTTCATGGTTCTTCACGAGCGTCGGGGTAAAGTCGGGCCCCTCTGAGAGGAAACGGGAGGATAAGAGAGACTCTCGCGTGTCCAGCTGGAACGTCGGGTGCGTAAGGTACGTCGCGGACACTTGTAGCTCACCCATGGGGTGCGTGATCGGGGGCAGTACATGGCTCTCGTGCTGCAGCACCGACCGCAGGGACGCAGGGGTGTTATCTGGTTTTGAAGCTTCGCTTAGTCCCTCATTGTCCTGTCGGAGCCGTAGAGAAGTGCGCCGGTGACTCACCGAAACTAAGAATGTCTTCGGGGCGGATGCTTCCATCGACGCTATCGACGCGCAGCTGAATGCTGAAGTTGCCATTCCGTCTGCCGACGCCACCGCCTCCCCGCCCGCGAAGCCGCCGGGCAAGCTTCCAGGCCGGGAGGACGTGGAGAAGGGTGAATATGGTGCGGAAGAGCGGGATGCCGTGCTTGTATATGGTGGAGGGCGCGACGTCGACGCGATCGTCGCTGCCCTGGGAGCCAGCGTGGTTGGGGGTGAACTCGATGCTCCAGGACTCGAGGACGATGTAGCGCGGGGTGGGATCGATGCACACGCGGGAGGAGTCGGGGGCAGAATAGACGAGGACCTGGTTGCTAGCTAGCTCTGGGACGCAGAGGAGGACCTGGAGCTGGAAGAGGGGGACGGTGGAGGCGGAGGAGATAGAGCGATAGATACGGGTGTGCTCCTTGAAGATCTCCGGGTCTGGAGTCTCAAGGTTGAACTGGAGGAAGAGCGCGCATTGAGGGGAGGTGGCAGATGGAAGGAGCGGAAGGTTACGTACCCACTTGTCGACCTTTGCGGTAGGCGGAGGCTCGATGGTAGCGCGGGCATGGTTGACAACTATAGCAAGCTTGGAATATAACCTATGAGCTATCTGGTCGGCCCTCTGGGTGTCATTGGACATGGCAGGGCGCGGGGGTGAGACGGAGAGGAAGAGAGACTAGCGAGACATGAGGACTCGGACGTATTTCTAGTCTGAGGGACGGGTGGTTGTGATGGTGGTGGGGAGAAGGAAAGGAGGACTGGAGGGGGACGACCAAAGGTGGCTGCAGCGCGAGTGAGACTGGCGACTAGCAGCCCAATTCAGCCGCAACTGACGCAGGCGCAGACTCCTCACCATCCTCCTTCCGGCTTCCCGGCCCACAGGCGCCCACCAACAGGCGCCTCTCCCCCTCTGCGCAGGCCTCTCTCCCTCACAACCACCTCTTCGTCCGACTCCATGCTCTGCCCAAGCCACACAGCCAGCAGCAGCTATCTGAGACAAATAAACATATAGCACCGGCACACCACAGCTGCCCCCAGCGAGGCACGCGCCCACACTCAATATCCCGCGGTCGATCCCCCACTGTCAGCGAGATCGATTATATACGCTGTGGTCTGGCAGTGCTCGACGTCCGACACTGACACGTTGTTCCCGCAACAAAAAGGGCGCAGTACTACGTGCAAGTCGCTCGCCGCACCCCGTGGCCCCTTCCTCCCCTACGCCCTGCGCAGCGTGGTGGTTCATACCCTCGTGCTGTATTTGCAACCTACTCGCATACCGTTGGTCGCACGTTTGGACCTCGAGCGCATGCGGCACCAGTAAGTACTGGGTGCAAGTACCGGCCTGACGCGTGACGCACATGCCTTCCAAACAAACCTTCAGCAATTAGGCTTTCCCGCAATCGAAGCCATTGCGCGGTCCAGCCAACACTCACCTGTTCTTCTGCGACGTCTGCGCGTGCCGGTCAGGGGGCCGACACGCCTGTCATCAACCCCAGTATACAGGGCCCAGCCTTGCCCATTCATTTGCGAAGTTCTGGCGACGGATGCGCCCTCGAGCCTCTTCTCGCAGAACTTCCGTTGTGCGAACCACAATTCGAGTCCGCCGCTCGCTGCTACCCTCGCAGTGTCACTCGATGACACCGGCAGCGGTGGATGGAGACCGCCTTCCTGCACGCAGGAGACAGTTCAACGCAACACCTGATCCTAGGCCCTAGGATACCGTCGCGCACTCGCGCCGGTTCCCGGTATTGATCTCGACATGCGTCTTCTGTGGTTGGTGATGTGTGGTCGAGACTTGACGGCCAGGGTTCAAGTGGTGCACGGGGATTTGCGTGTGCGCCTGTGGACGCACAGGTCCGCGGGGATGGTTCTCTCGACGCGCGTCATGAACCCCTTGTGCGGTGCAGAATTGGGGGTTGCAATGTGGTTGTGAAGGTCGTCACCGACGAAGTATGCATATGAAACTCGAGATGTGACGGTTTGCCGGCGGGACGCGTGCCCTAGGAAGGGCTGCGGCGACCCAGAATTCCCTGTGTTTGATGGTATCCTCAGTACTCGTCATATTGTTCCGCAATGAGACTACACCGTTATTCCGCAAACTCGTTCACGAGCTACACCAGCCTGTAGGAAGTGCTCGGAACATTGCAAGAGCCCGACCCCGTTCACATCAGGTCTCTCGTAGCCTGACGATAGATGTAGGCCGCATACACCCGAGTCATAGCAGCGAAGCAGCGGGCTCTCTCCGCTTCCCGAGCATGATCAAGGTGCTGTCGAGATGGACGGCGGCCGTATGCGAAGCGGGTCGAATCATAGAGTCTCCTGACCAGACCGCAGCCATGGCGCGACAATGACATCGACAACGACAACTTCCTGGACGCTGCAGCCTGAGCAGAAGTTGTCGACGGTCGATGACACGAGGCTGCCGGTGGTGTCCCACGTCCTATGCCCCGCGGACCCCAAGTCAATATCAATGTGCTTCAGTAAAAGAGAGACACCCCCTGTGGCGCGCAAAGACGGAGATTGTGTGTCTACGCCCACCGACACGCTCAAGCGCGTTTCAAACTTGAAAGCTGTGCTGTTTGTCCTACGAATGCGAACCAATGTGCTTGAGCGAAAGAGAGAGGCCTACACTAGTCCCCTGCGGCGCGCAAAGACGGAGATTGTGTGTCTACGTCCACCGTCATGGTGGTCCACCGGCGACAAGCACAAGCCCAAGCGCGTATCAAGCTGGAAAGCTGTGCCCCGCCACAACGATCGGGCCCGGGTCGGTATACACAATACCGCATACGGACGTCGGACGACCCTGAACCGCTCATGATCACCTCGAGCGTGCTGCTGGATTACGTCCCGACATCCGTCCTGACACTGCACAGTCTTGCACAGTAGACACAAGGATGACATACACTAACCGATAGACCGCACCCTCCACACACCAAGAGAATTTCGAAAAAAGTTGAATTCATTACTCGCACATTAACTACTACGCAGCAGCAAAAAAAAGAGAAAGAGAACAACGCGGACGACCGGGGCAGGTACCCTACTAGCTACTACCAATATATCAGACAGACAACGATGGAGATCTGCTCTACAACACGCAACGCGGGTGGTGGTGGTGGTGTATGTCGATTCGGCTCGGGATCAGCCGAAGGAAGGGTGAGGGTGAGTGGGTGGGTGGGCGGTGGTGGTGGAGGGGATATATGTTCGTTCGTCGTGGAGTCATCATCGTGAAGACATGAGCACGGACAAGCGTAGGAGTGCCGCGAGCAGGCGGAGGAGGGGGGAGGGAAGGGCGCGGAGCACGAGCAGCAGGGGGTGGTTACTATACACCGTACACGGTCCTAGATAGAATAGACAAGTAGGACGGGGCAGGAGGTTTCCAGGGGGAGGATTCAGGAGGCGGGAAGAAGCAGACAAGAAGAGGAGGGCACCGCGCTCAGCAATGACAGCCTCAGCCTCAGTGCTTCTCGTCGAGGTGGCCCTCGGAGATGTCGTTGAGCGCGTCCTCCTGCTTGTCGAGCTCGCGGTACTGGAACCAGAAGATGCAGCCGGCGATGAACGCGAGCACGCCCATCACGCGTAGTTCCAGACGAGGAGCGGGTCGACGAGAGCGACACGAACGCTCGCCGATT
>JAPEVG010000646.1:0-13684 GCA_029747595.1 Trametes cubensis
GCTCGTCGTCGGCACGCGCGGGCAAAGAAGTGTCATGCAAGCATGGGCAGGTGCCTTCGGCGCACCGGGTGTTGGGAGTGTGTCGAAGTACGTACAGGACGCATCCGGATTAGCGTGGCTCTCGCACTTACGTCTTGGCGCAGATACTGTCTGAGCCATTCTCCCGTACCGGTGATCGTCGTTCGGCCCGAGAGTAAAGTGCGCAAGACCATGGCGAAACGACGCGCGAACCCGAAGCGCGGCCAGCATTTCGATGAGTACGTGTACCGTCATCTCTTCATCTGCCTCCATATGCTTGGCTTGCTATCCTGCTTGGCGGCAATGCACGGGAGTTTAGAAGTAGATGCTCATTCATTGAAATTGCACATAGACTCACGAAGACGAAGACGAACAATGGCTCCCTCTCCGTGCCCATGTTCTCTACATTGACTCGGTAGATCCCAGCTTGTCTCGAGCATCCGCGTCCGGTGCCGAAATCCCGTTCTCAAACCCAAGCATTTATATGGCTTAGTACCTCCACTCATAATCATCGCGGATATGATATCAGCCTTGGAGAATCTTTGTTCGCGTTCGTGCCGGAATCACGCACACTGACCCACGCTCAACCTCCTTATCTCTACTTCACTGTTTTACGGGTTTAAATAGGTAGCAGGGCTCACTATATGGACATTGCCAGTAGAACTGAATCGTGTACTTTGTAACACTCCAGCTTCCAAGCAAACACATGAATACATGATTGTAAGTATATTCGGGTGAGAAGCTCCAAGCATGACTCCCTCCACAAAAAGTCTATCATGAGCGTATAGTAAACTGTATGCCAGCTGCTGTCACCAAGGGGTAGAGGCAAAATGACGCTCGGCAGCTACATGCACTAAGGGGGAATCGAACCCCCGGCGGGTCGATGGCAACGACCCAGGTTACCACTACCCCATTAGTGCRTTGACATGAGCGGCTTACTGCTAAATATATTCACTCTGTGCACGAGAAAATGTACCCCGATCACCTTGGCCAGGAACATCTTGCCATCATCCGGTACCACTCCCAGTAGAATCTCATCCCAGTCTGCACTTGCTCTCAGTCCCTCTCATGGCCGTCTCAAAAGCCGCCACTACGACGTCCACATCGAAAGCCGCTGCAGCCAAGCAGAAGGCAGCTTCCTCTGTGTATGGCGCGCCCGCGCAGCGCACACAGAGCAGTCGCAAGGGCAAACGCGCCTGGCGGAAAAATGTCGACATCGAGCCGGTAGAGGAAGGCTTGGAGGGACTGAGGGCGGAGGAGCGAGTTACGGGGTGCGTATCGTCATTAAGAATATGCAGTACAGTGCCGCTCATACTGGACGGATCGCAGAACGTTCCTTCAAAATAAGAAGGACGACGAGCTCTTCCAGGTCGATGTGCAAGGCGACGATGAAGGTGCATCCCTAGCCTGTGTGAAGCCAAGCAGAAAGTCGTATCTTACCCCCTTTTCGTTGGGACATCTAGTTCGCAGGACATTACCCAAGTTTTCTGAGCGGGTCCTCACCTCTACGAAAATATTGTCCGAGCGCTCCGCCGTTCCGGCCGTCTTCTCGCGGACAACGTCGTCGACAAAAGTAGAAAAGCGAAAGGCGGTATCGCATGAAGACAAGAGCCGGCTGCTTCGTATGAGCAAGCGGCTACGCAAAGGCCCGTTTAACGCCTACGTGGATCCTGACCAGGTCGGCGAGGGGAGTGCGCTGCTCGAATTGAGCGAGGCGGCGAAGAAGGCAGGAACGTATGATGTCTGGTCGGAGGATGTTCCAGAGAGGCCGAACGTCAAGGTACGCTGAACGCTCCAGCCCGCGCCCCTCTATTGGGACCTTCATTGATGTGCGGCGAAATGATAGGCACCGCAAACGGACAATCCCCGCACCCACATCGCCCTTCCCGCCGTTCCATCGCCTCATGAAGGCACGTCTTACAACCCGCCGCTCACGGCCCACCAGCAGCTCCTGCGTGCGGCACACGAGAAGGAGGAGCAGAAGCTGAAGTCCGCAGAGGAAGTGGAGCAGCTGAAGAAGAAGCTGGACCAGGCACGGGCAACAGCTGCTGCAGAAGCGGCTGCTGCTCAGGGCGTCGCACCTGGGATGAAGGTGGACGAGCCGGTCGAGGATCAGGCGGAGGAGGCGGACNTCCGCAGATCCTCCCCCTCCGAAGAAAATGCCTGCTAGGAAGACGAAGCAGCAAAGACGGAAAGCCGAACGTCTACGTGCGGAGGTTAGTGCTCTCTTTCTCCACTTGAATGTGAGTATTGATGCGGCCTGCGCATGCAGAAACGAGCACTGGCGGAGAAGGCGGCAAGGAAGCGGATGTTGGCGACCGTCGACTCGGCGAAGGCTCTTCGCAAAGCGATCGCTCGCAACCTCGCGACACGAGAACGTCTTCGGGCGCAACGACAGGCCGCTTTGCAGGAAAAGCTCAAGAGCGGTCTAGCGGGCCAGCGGATCGGTAAACATGTCGTGCCAGAAGGGGAGATCGACGTACAACTCGGCGAGGAGTTGAGCGAGAGCCTGCGGGGTTTGAAGGTAAGCGTCTCTCCCCCACTCCTCGTCGTCATCGATGAGATACTCATGAAACGCGATTCCGCCAGCCGGAGGGCAACCTGTTCCGGGATCGTTTCCTCAACATGCAGCAGCGTGCGCTCATCGAGCCGCACGCTCCCAACCCGTACGTTCTTTCACATACTAGCATCGTGGACGGAGCTCACCAAAGATGTACATTTAGGGCAAAGAAACCGAGGCGCAAAACGAAGGAATACGAGAAGCACTCGTACAAGCGGTTCGATCGAGGCTTCTGAGCGACTTGCCTCCTACCGTGTGTCGCCGCTATGTGACCCTTCGTGCAGCGGGTCTCTCCAGGTGTCTTTCAGGCCCCAGTTACCGATCCTGTGCATTGTCGACATCCACGCATCTGTCCATCCTACGAGCATCTTTTGTATGAGCACCCACAGTCTATGTCCGCACGTTCCTTATATTGAGTGTCCGGTTATACTCGGATCCCGCATTCAAAAGGCTGCGATCTGACAGAAGCGACGGCGATCTGGACATTGCGAGTGCGGAAATTAAATATATAGCAAGTTACATGGATACGTCCACAAGTGGTACCCAAGACCCAACGGAGATCGGCTGTACCTCCTTCTGCCACCACGGACGAAATCGCGAGGACGAGGGAAGGCCTCGGCGACAATTGGGAGCTATCTTGAGCGTGTGGTCGACAACGCCTGGCCAGGAACACAACATCGGCAAAGAGGTCACCGTATGACGCAGCCGCAGAGTTTGCGTGCGTCCCTCGGGCTTCCCAAGGGCTGTCCACTGTGAGACCCAGGGCCTGAGGAACCGCGCGCATCGCAAGGCAGCGTCGTTTCTGGGAGATGCGTGAAGAACCGCTAGGTGTCGGAGGGAACATGGATCTGCTTCTGCGGTCTCTTGGATTTTCAGATGGTGGCGTTGAGAAACAGCGCAGTGGAGAATGCGAGGCCGGCATAGACGCACGGCAGAAGGGTTGGACGTTCGCAACGGACGCTCTACTTGTGGCACAGGACTAGACCTAGCGTCCATCGTACGAAACCTAGTGGACATTCCGACGGTGTGCCGAAGAGCCCAAAGGGCGTAAACCCTTACGCCGTCGAGTCGTGGTGGAAGCCGCGCGCCACTGAACCCACTGAGCACTCCATCGACGGGAAAGGTGTTCGTAGCTAGCAGGATTGATCGATGTCGCATTCTTGAGTATTCCGAATTGCAACGACGGGGTCTCGTGCACGAGTACCATACGAGGTTTTGCTTAATTCCAGCCAGCGGACAAGAGCAGATGGGACTAGCGGTGATAGTAGAAGAACGCTCGTAGCGGGATTCTTGCGCACAGCGCGGAGAATGGCATAAGAATACAGATGTGGCTTGCTCCCTCGATTGATAACATAGGCTGAGAGAATCCAGAGTAACGGAAACGAGACCACAGCAGCGTTGCAGAGAAGCTTGTTTATGGCGCGACAGAGAACAGGCTGTTGCAACTCAGGCTGACGTCGGGTAATACCTTTGACAAGTCCCCCTTCCGATTATAAAGAATAAAGATATTAAGGCGCATAGATCTAGACATTTCATAGTGACCACAGATAGAGTACGACAGAGACATGTGCACGGCGTTCAATACATTGTCTCGATATGGCAAGTCGGGTGCGGAGTGGCTGTTCGGCAAACGCCGGGAACTATGTAGTACCACCCAGCCACCCGGCCTCCCTCTAAGGGGAATATACTCGACAGCGGCGGCCTACAGCAAGTTCAAGATCAAGGTATGTGGAAATTATGCCCGTTCGTTGCACGACGATATACTGACGCTCTACTCGTCAGGCAGTCTCCCTTGAAGCCACCAAGAGTGAGTTTTGCTTGTTCGTGCTTTGTCTGTGCGACCCGCGGGAAAGATCGGTACAAGATGAAGGAATACACGGAGGCTGGAGAGGTGAAGCGTGGATTGGAGATATTCGGGCGTATGGACAAGGGTCTGGGATTATCGGGTCGCACAGGGCAAAGGTTCGTCTGGTGCAACGTCTGACCATATATTGCTTTGCAGCCCAGCAATGGCCCAACGCGTCACTCTCCGCAAGCGCAACCCCTACAACACCACTTCCAGCCGTCGTCGGGTTGTGAAGACGCCGGGTGGCAAGCTTGTCTACCACCACTTGAAAAAGCTCGCCAGCGCGCCCAAGTGCGGTGACTGCGGTATTGCCCTGCCTGGTGTATGTATGCCATTACACACGGTGGAATGTTCGGTACTGAGTAGGCTGCCATAGATCCCTGCCCTCCGCCCCCGTCAGTACGCCACCATCTCCAAGACGAAGAAGACTGTTCGCCGGGCGTACGGTGGCTCACGATGCGGAGACTGCGTCAAGTCCCGGTACGTACCTACTTTGTCCTCTGTCCCAGTACTCTCGTCTCACCAAGCCATAGCATTCTCCGGGCATTCCTTGTTGAGGAGGCGAAGATCGTCAAGAAGGTGATCAAGTCGCAGGAGAAGGCTGGCCGCAAGTAAACGTTTGGGAGTTGTTTCTGCGCGGTTCTGTATTCTCTCCATGTTACGACGGACGGGGCAGGCGGGGCTGCCCTTGCCTGTGATTTATCCTACCACATCCCCTCATCCTGCCACGACGCCATGCCATCGCTCGCTTTCCCTCATGCATGTGTACTGCTTACTGTTGCAACCAAAACATGACCGATGAGGTCGGTATGCGGTATTTTTGACGCTACTGCGCGCTCCCTACACTCAGTTTGAGCCGACGTGAAAACTAAAAACGATGGTATTACATTCATGATCATTGGCTTACCTCGGCGAAGTTGCGGTGTGTGCGTGTCGTTGTGACGAGATTGCCGGGTTGCTGTTCGCATATTTTGAGCGTTGTTGAGCAAGCCAAGCCGCTCGATGACAAACCGACACAAGTATATGAGGACGCCGCAGCCTTTTTCTCGACAACACTCCCAGCTCCAGCACGTCGCCGCCTGATACTCACCACCATGGCCACTCGTTTGAGCTCTCGTGAACATTACCTCGACTTGCTGGACAAGTACGATACCTGGCTGTTTGACTGCGACGGCGTCTTGTGGCAAGGGGATAAGCTGATCGACGGCGCGGTCGAGGTCCTCCAGCTCCTGCGTCATCATAGTGCGTGCTAGACCGCCCCCTCGCGTCCTACCGCTCACGCTCACACATACCAATGTTACGTACGCCCATCTATCATCTATCTCCGTCGTGCATGTTGCTCTATGCGCCTTCTCCGGCGAGTAAGAGAAGTCCGTGTTGTTCGTGACGAACAACGCGACCAAGTCGCGAGTCAATTACAAGAAAAAGTTTGATTCCCTTGGAGTGGAGGCTCATGTCGTACGTCGTCGAAACGATCACCGTTTAAGAACTCACAACGAGGTCTAACGGAATGTATACGCGGGGATCTAGGACGAGATCTATGGCTCCGCGTACGCCGCTGCTGTGTACATCTCCTCGGTCATGAAGATGCCCAAGGACAAGAAGGTGTACGTGATCGGTATGGCCGGTCTCGAGGAAGAACTCCGCGAAGAAGGCATCTCTTACATCGGCGGCACGGTGCGTCTTCTTCCATGACTTGGATACGATTCATGAATGCGATATATGACCGATAATCGTAACTCCAGGATCCAGAGGATAATACGCTGGGATCGTTCTCGCTCGCGAACTGGACGCCTGACCCGAAGGTCGGTGCGGTCCTGTGCGGGCTCGACACGTCCATCAACTACACGAAGCTCTCGAAGGCGTTCAACTACATCCTCCGCAACGAGGACTGCGCGTTCCTCGTCACCAATGAGGACAGCACGTACCCGACCGCGGAAGGCCTCCTTCCCGGGGCTGGCTCTATCAGTGCGCCGCTGCGGTACGCGCTGGGCCGCGACCCGATAGCTATCGGAAAGCCAAAGGGCACGATGCTTGATTGCATACGGGCCAAGTGAGTCCCGTCTTTGCAAATGCGAGCTGCGCTCTTGCTGCTGACAAGCTACGCTGTGTCAGGCATGCGTTCGATCCGGAGAGAACGATCATGGTCGGCGACAGGCTGAACACTGACATTGAATTCGGCAAGGCGGGTGGTCTCGCGACGCTTCTCGTTCTGACTGGTACGTCGCATCTTCTGCGCTAGCCATGTCCGCGGGATGATAGATAAACCGCCTTGCAGGCATCACGAAGGAGAGCGAGCTGTCGGGACCTAACGCCTCTCCGACCGTCCCGGACTATGTCACAAACTCCATCGGAGACTTGCGCGTACTGTCCTCTTGACAGGCCACTGCTATACCACGATTGGATAGAAGAGGTATAATTTAGAAGTCCGCGAGGAAGCCGCAAAGGTAGACGTCCACTGCGTAGTAGAAGATAGATGCCGTAGACTAGTTACGGAGGCAATTGTTGTTGTATCATGACTTCTTGACTTTCCCTGCTTGGGCGTGCGCTTGCTGCGCCTGACGGTCGACCTGTGCGAAAGCAAGAGTCGCGCTCACAACGAGGGCAATGAGAGACCCTGCAATGCATCCTCCCACCGCGCCGAACGCGGGCGTAAGTGGCCATGCCTTCCCGGACTATCAGCCAGCGCCCTTCGATCAAGGATTCGGGGACATGAGCGGTGCACACCTGCCATGGACGTTCCCAGTCGAGCCCGATGGGAATCGCGCCCGCCCAGCACCCCATCATGGCCCCGATAGCGGGATATACGAGCGCCCTCTCGACCGGGTTGCGCGGCCTGCGTAGTTGGAGTGTCATGAGCACAGAGATGCGGTATGCAGGATGATCATAGCTCACGAAAGCTCCGCGAACAAACGGATCCAAGCGAGCCTCGAGACTAGCGAAGAACTGTCAGATCCCAGAGAAGGCATGCCTAGCGTGTACGCCGGAGGTAGGACGGTCAAGATGGCCAACAGAAGGCTCATCAGGTACGTGTGCAATGGGTGGCTGCGGTTCGCGCTGAGCATTTGTCTAAAAGAGATGTAGCGCATAGCGACTCACCTGCTGATTGGTGCCCCGAACATAACAGTGACCACATGAAACAGCATCGAGGCGATAACGGTCATTGCAACCGATTTCCCAAAGGCCTGCACAGGTCTTCGGTCACTCCCGTCGGAAGTGAGATGATACTCGGAATACCTACCGTTATCTGCCCGTAATCCANCTCCTTTCCTCTCCAGTTTTTGTTTGGTGGCTTCGGCATTGTTTGGCGAGGCAGTCGCCTTGGCTGTACTTCGCAGGTCAAGGGACCATGTCCTCACCCAACTTGCCCACCAGCCTTGCAAGATGAGCGCGCCTGCGCATATCCACGCCACAGTCCGCACAGGGTTCTCAGTCAGGACTTGCATGACATCTCGACGCGGTTGGTTGGCCGCATTGCGTTCAGAGTCGGGGATGAATGGTGTTCCTTTGAGCAGTAATGAGGTTGGGGTGGTCGGCAGTAAGAGTGCAGTGAAAGCAAGAAGAGAGGTGTGTACACCGACGAGGGAGGTGTACCGTGCGAACGGGAAGAATGTGTCTGGCTCGAACGAGACTGCAGATTGTCCTTGTGCTGATACTTTGCTCGCCGCTGAGGCCTTTGCCTTGCGTGTTGGCATTGAGGTCGGCGTTGAGTCGGGGAGAGACCACACCTCCAACTGTGGCGGTCAAGACGAGGTCGCGAGTCGCGTGGGCGTCACGCGCGCCATTCGATCAGTCCGCCGCGCTTCGTCCGACGCGTCGACTCTCTTCTCCTTGACTTCCACCACCGTCCCTCATTCTTGCAGTGCTATCGCGTCTTTGTTATACTTCAGCCGCAACTCGCGCATGTATTGAAAGAACACCGCTACTTGGATTGATCAGGCTGTTAGAGACGAACTAATCCGTGACACACTCGGATATATGCTAAGTACAAGGTTCTAGTCCAGTCGCTCATGCACGAGGCGTTAGCGGCTGCAGTACGCAGCGAGAACTGCAAGTAGCCGGACATATAAGTGGGTACGTAAACGAATTGCCGGCTTGTACGACAGCTGTTCTGGATACCATGCTCACCCAATGATTGCCAAGAAGCGGTTCTTTCCACAGCCTCACGTTGGATAGTCCGGCGAACTGAAGGCCGTTGGGAAGTGCTTCTCGGTCAACGGACTACGTAGAAGCTACCTATAGCACTCTGCGAGATGCTTCAATATCTAGTTAGTCTGCAACCGTGGGCTACTCCCCATCGATCGTCCCGCACACCGAAGCTATCTGTGACTAACATAGTTCTGCCAGGGTTCGTGGGTTTTATTAGTACGGGTCATGATCAGGTCGAAGGTCACGTTTGCAGTGTCTCCCCCCAGTAGCGACCCCTGCCGCTCGAGAACTACTGGGAAGTCAAGTTAACTTCCGCACCCTATGCCACGGCGTTTTTCTGAATAGCGCTCTCTGTCTCGATCCAACTCAATCGTCTACAGAATTACACCGCGATATAGTTCTGGCGCCGCATTGCCGTCCTGGCGCCGCCATTTGCATTCATTCACACGGCACGTTGCTGACGCTGGCATGGGATGCGAAGATCTCTGGATGCGCTGGCGAACCTCCCCAGGCGCCCCCGTCCTTGTCCGCTGCAGTGATTGTGCTGAGGAGACCATCTCACCTCAAGGCACGCGATCTCTGGCACCATGTATCCCACACACTGGCTACTTTTTTTTCAGCTTCTGAGCGCTCCGCTCTACCCTCGGAGGTTCTTTGGTGTATCCATATACTCTCGCGGCGGAAAACAAGCACGCACACCATGTGACAGATCTCTGGGCCCATCTTACGCTTTTGCGGTTGCTGTATTGACTGTGCGGCATCAAGTTCGCGCCGCTTCCCGAGCATCGTGGTGTGCACGTTCATTCGAACCCCTTTGTATCTCCATCCGGGAGAGCTACTACTGATTGTCTTGTGCATCTGCAATCACAGAACTGCTCAAAGGCAGTCCACTACTCGAACCATCGCACGCGTATTTAGCAAATCATAACGAATTTTTGCAGAAAGAGGAATAATATTGCAAGCCATGTTACTCAGAGGTGAAGTACAAATATCGATCGAAACACTAATAACCTCTAAGAGCTGCGCAGACGATTGCAGAGGTTCCTGGATTGGCGACAACTACATATGCTCGGTTTAATATTCAACCTTGCATGCCGGCGCGGGTATTCCAGAGGCTGTTTCGCTGGCTATACTGTACGTTACTCCTCCAACTAATTGAAGACTCACGCGCGATACGGCAGCTGATCTGGCTTGTCCCAAGTGCTCATGCGCATTCGGAAACCTACGTCGTCCCAGCGAATGGGAACCAGTGGCTCCTCGCTATCCCCGGTGTCCACGAGGCTGCTAAGCCTGGCAACCTCTTTCTCGTCCTCTTCGTAGATCTTCTGGAGTCCAACATCGTCCAAGTGAGCTAGCTGTGCCTCGCCCTGGATGAACTCGAGCATGTGCATCGTCGCCTGGTGCATTTGTTCCATTGCGTCTTTGAGCCCTTCCGCTAGAGTCACCTTGGCCACCGTACGCTGGTCAGACGGCATCGCCGACAGAAAAGAGCCATCACTTGATTCCAGGTAGGTCGTAGGGTGAGGCGCCTCTTTCGCCCGTTGCTTTGCCGATGACCCAGTGGTGGAAGGCGCTACGCTTGAAGAAGGCGCCCGCGCCCGCAGGGATTGGGCTCCGGTCAAAGCGACAGCGTCAAAGTCCCCGAGCCTCTCCGCATCATCAACCTATTGCCATCCATTCATGAACTACTATGCTCTCTTGGAAGACGAATCAGCTCACGTTTAGTAGGCTCGACACCAAAACTGCCGTCGGCAGCTTGTGAAGGTTGAAGTAAGCCACCGTTTCTTGAACGGCTTCATCTGCAGCCTTCCTGGAGAATCCATACATGGCTTCCCACGCTCTGATGAACGGATTATTGCTCGTTGGCTTGCGCCCGTACGTGTCAGACAGCTGGCGCCACATGTCAGTCTCAAACATGCCCATTACCGCTGAATGTGTCCACTTACCTCTTTGTAACACAGTGTGATGCAGCTCGCCTCAGCTTCGGCACAGGCCGCTGCATGGGCCAGCCCGGATACGAGCGACAAGTTGGTCTGGATGTNNGATGGGTTCTTGATTGTGCCCCACGGGAGCTGAGGGAACGTCTTGCGGTAGGTCGTGATGCCCTGCGTCTGCATCTTGAAGCGGCTCTTCTGCGACATGGACGTGTCCCAGATGTAGTACGCGGTGAGGAGCGTGAGGTAGAGCGCGACGTAGGTGGGCGTCGAGAAGCGGTAGTTGGACGGGTCGTGGGAGGCCATGTAGACGACGGAGTAGATGTACGACTGCCACGAGCAAATTCAGGTGGGGCGCGATGCGTGAAACAAGTCGCACGACTTACAAAGGGTACACCGGCAAAGTTCCAGAAGATGACGAGGAAACCCCACTTCTCGTGGAACATATCCCAAGTCTGGGGGATACACTCCTCACCCTTGGCGCAAGCGTTCAAATACAGCCAGGTAGCGAGGCACATGAAGGCCATGTTCTGGGACAATTCATCAGCAAGCTGCTGAACGGCCTCGAATAAATTGACCCACCGGAGTGACGTAGCCGTATGTCTCGTACTGCTTGCACGCACCGGAAACCGACATAAAGAAGACAATGACCCAAGGGATGCGGACCTCGAGCCACATTTTGAGGTCCACAGGGCCAATACGGGGGTTGAGGCAGGCGCCCATGAAGACGTCGTAGATGAAGTTGCCAGACATGCGGATCTGGTTGCCAGTGGCGACAGTGATGAAGTACATGAAGAACGACACACCGAAGCCGTAAATCATCGCGACAGTCATGAGGTGGCCGAAGTTGTCAATGATCTCGGTCATGCGGAAGATGTTATAGTAGTGGAGGAGGGCGGCGGTGATCATGGTGGTGTAGACGCAGCCGACAGCATTGCACTTGTACATGAGCGTGCGGTAGCCGAGCGAGGGAACGGGAAGGCCCTCTTGCATGTAACCGGGCATGATCCAGGCAAGGAAGAGCTGGTATACGATGAGGCCGGTGTAGACTTTCCACGCATACGCGTTCGGGCTGGCATCCTGTATCCAAACCTTGAAGCACTGCGGCAGCAATGGGAATGAAGCGTTACATACCACACGAATGTGTTCCCACATGCGCAAGAGGAAAGGTTGGATGTCATCGACAGACGTAGGGTGCGCGAGCTGACCGTCATAGAAGACCAGGCAAATCCACAGGTAGTACATCAAGATCGGGAAACCGGTCATAATGGCGACCACACCCCACGGGCCACCGAACTCATACCTGCAGAGCAAACATTCGCACTAATGACGCGTCTGAGAGCGAAGGTGGTACGTACTCGACGTGCTTGTCAAGAGCCTGGTCCCTCTTGATACCTTCAGCGGTGGGCACGACAACCCTGCTGACCTGGAGGTTGTTGGCAGGAGCAGTGCTGCCGACTTTGCGCTGCTTCAAACCCTCTTCCGCGCCTGCCATGTCTGGGAGATGGAACGCCAAGTGGTCGACGAGTCCAAGGGGAGAAGTGGACAAGCCAATAAATATCGGAATGGCACGACTGTTCGGCGGCCCAATGCCGATTCCTTCTTGACATACGCGACTAGCGCCCAACATACGCGTCGTAAAGACCCCGGACAGCGTTACGCGATCCCGTACCCCGAGGACCGGCTACTGGCGTCTCTCCGCCACCTGTGGCTGTCAGCGAACTCGTGCTGCAGCGACCTTGTCTCTGAACCGCCATACTCCTCTGGGCTAGTCTGCTTCACACTGCTGTTTGTTCTTGGGACTTGCGCAGTACTTGCTGTAAAGCTCTGTGGGACCTCTTGACCGCCATAACACAATGGCCTCCTCCGTTTTTTACAGATTCAGGTCCCAGAAGGACGAATCGAGAGTGACCTTTGACGGCACTGGCATCTCAGTATTCGACCTGAAAAAAGAGATCATTCTGGCGAACAACTTGACAAAGGCCAACGACTTTGACTTAATCGTCTTGGACAGCTCCATGGAAGGTTCGTATTCCATTCTACCTGCGCAATCCTACGAATGGATGGAAGTAGTAGGCATAGTAGCAAGTTCAGTCGCAATGGCTCTCGTGAGCTAGAACATCCAAGCTCTTTGCTCTATGGCTCACAATTGTTACCATTGGTCATCTACCAGATACTCATGATGTGCACTCACAGAATACAAGGATGACTCTCTGGTTATCCCTCGTTCCTCCTCTGTGATTGTCAAGCGTGTCCCCGCACGACCTGGACGGAGCTCCGCATTGCGTTACCTTGCAACTAGCGGTGCAACCTCGGCTTCAGATGCAGCTGGGAAGCTGTCAGGCTCTCCCAGTACTGGCAACAATTGGGGCAGGCCAGGCGGCCATATGTCAAAACGGTTCGACTTCAAGGAGCTCAAGGAAGAACCAAAACCTGTTGATAAACCTCCCGCACCGGTACGCATATTGATGTATGCATATCGTACCATAGTCTCGGCCCTCAAGATGACACCTTCAGGTACCTGTGATCAACAATGTCGTGACCAAGGAAGACGAAGCCGCCGCCATGGCTGCCATGTTCCAAGCACAAACTGCTAACTGGGAAGAAACCCAGGAAAAGATGTCTCAGTTGGTGTCGCGCGCGAGCGCTCATCCTTGTCCACATAGTAGAATATCTTCTAATGAACCCTGTTTCATTCATATCCTCGTGAACTTTATCGCCGTGCTATCATTAGTGCTGTCCGAATATACAACAATCCCCGGGGTACCCCTCGAGGCGGCAAGCCCTTCCAACCCTCGCACCACCATTCTGACCGGCCATTACCCCCGAGTTACGTGTGCTATCGCTGCGGACAGAAAGGTATGAAAACCTTTGTGTGGTTGCCGGTGTGTTCTATTTGCTGATCTTCTTCGTTCGAAGGTCACTGGATCCAAGACTGTCCCACGAACAATGACCGCGAGTTCGACCATCGACCGCGTATTAAGCGTACGACGGGTATCCCGCGAAGCTTCCTGAAGGCCGTGGATAATCCGACCACTGGCCAGCTCGGTCAGGGCGTCATGGTCACACCTGAGGGTGGTTATGTCGTTGCTCAACCTGATTCGTACGTCAAACCCCCCNTTGGTACATTGCGCTCATTTCGCCGTGCATTTCTGACAAACCCACTATCCCGATAGT
>JAPEVG010000647.1:0-13659 GCA_029747595.1 Trametes cubensis
GAGGATGACCTTCAGCGGAGGGGGAGCTGATGTTATGAATGTACGATAGGTGTCTTATGAACTTTACAATCTGGTATGGTCTCTGCTTCAATCTCTGTACGATACGAATGTGGCGGACTCTAGGATTGTAGCTACGGTTCTCAAGGACAGGAATGGTCTCGTCTTAGCCAGGACTTTCTAGCACTTACTCTATACTTACCATATAGGGATGCACAGTCACTTCTGCACAGTGCACAGCAGCACTGCCACCGTGCTACTAGGTTTGACTAGCGCTGACTACTATGTACCAGAAAGTCCGTGTATACGCTAGAACATTCTGTCTACAGGCCTGCATACATGTGTCGCATCGTACTATCGTACATCATAGCATAGCATGAGCAAGCCGATAGGCTATGCCAAAAGAAAGACTGTGTGAATGTTGTGCTAATACTAACGGCTGTGTATGGATTGGGTTGGGTATGAACAGCGAGAAAGCCCAAGGGTATATAAGAGGCGACACCATGGAGCGACCCTCAGCTTTCAGTCTCTTTGTGAATTACGACTTCGCTTTAGCTCGTTACCTCGCTTTCACTGCAAATACTACTATGCGCTTATCTTTGACAAGCTAGGGCTAGTAGCTGCATAGATACAAGCTCTCTATTCATTGACGTCTTAAGGCTTGATAGTTTAAGAGTCACGCTTGAAAGCGTAACACTTCCTACTCGCTCAATGTCATTGGGTAGATCTTGCCGTGGTATGGTTTAGCATCTGGTAGTAGTTCAATAGCATGATCCCAGGGTCGGTGTTCTGGTAGTGTGGAGAATGTTGCTTCGTCAAAGACATTGCAAAAATCTCGATAGTGTACTGGTACTGTGTCTTCAAACCCTTTGGTCTCCTGCTTCTTGTTCTGCTCAATAGCTATGTCCATGGCTACTGATGTGTGGGCAATGCGTACTGATCTAGACCAAATGTATGATGTAATGTTGAGCATAAACAGTTTCTCACCTGATACAAATGCGTGCTGACAGGTAGATGGACATCGACTAAACTCAATAAGTTTTTTTTTGCCAGTTGATCGAGGGATTATGATGTTCAATCCACTTGCTTCCTAAGAACAGATTGGATTTCCCTAAGTTGGTTACGAGAAGTTGCAACCGTTCTAGATGATCTTCAATCTAAACATCTACAAGTATGTAATGGGTGATACTTCCACTGATGTTAGTGGTACCGTCCACATTGTATACTGCCACTGGCTGCGCAAATGGCATCATGGTGAGTCCTGCTCGTCTAACGAGATCCCTATGGATATAGGATCCCGTACGCCCCGTGTCTAAGAGACCTTTAACATTGTGGGATATGCCGGTCTTGGGGTTGGTGACAATCATGGGTACATCTAGCTGCCACCTACTGCCTGATCCTTGGACTACCTTGAAACACTTGGGTCCGATAGTGGTGATCAAAAAGATGTTGTGTTTGGGTTCTGTCGCACTTGGCGTATTTTTATTTTTATTTTGTATTTTTGGAAGAGGAATTATGCACCGGTTCCTGCCGGCTGCGCTCCTTAGGAGACGCCTCTTTGGTAAAAGTATATGGTACAAAGGGGTAGATGGTACAGATTGATTAGCCTCTTCAATTTCTAGAACCGAGAAGTGGTTGGTAGACATAGGAGGGGAGTGCATAGGGGTATAGTCCGGTGAATAAATGATGCAAATAAGGGACAATACAAACAAATAGAGACTAGGACTCGACGGGTGCACGTTCATACTGAGTCTTCGAGAAAAGACAATAGTTCTTCTTGAGTTGAATCTGGATTCTTCACAAGCGATAAGAAGAGGCCTGGGTCCCTGGGTCCTAGACTACAAAGTTCTTGACTTCATTGAAGAATTCCTGCTGCGCTTCTTCTTCTTCCCATCAATGACAATACTGGGTTGCTGGGTCTTTCAGTTGGAAACGTGCCATGCGTCACTGCAGGTGCCTGGATCTCGCTTCTTCATCTTGCACTTGAGATACAAGTGATCCAAGCCTATGGGCTGCCCTCTACCGCCAAACGTGATCCCAGTTCCATTGCAATGGGTTGGGACAGGTACATGTGGCTGTGTCGGTTGTTGTGAGGGTTGTGGCGCGTGAGTGTGGGTGGGCTAACTGGGGAATGATCAATTGCTCATGACGGCTTTGTGGATGCTTTCGTTCTGGACAATAGCGAGGACCCAAGACTTCCAACTCTCGTACGTGTTCGGGATGTTGTTGATGCCGAGGGCATTGAAAGCCCAATAGAGCCTGTTGACGATATCAGGATGGATTCCTTGTTGCAAGATATTGAGAACCATTGGTGCGTTTATGTCATAGCCAGCCTGGGTACAGAGCTGCTCAAACTCCGTGAAGAACTCCTGCGCTTCTTGCCCTTTCATCCGCAACCTTTCCAGCTTCGCTTGCGCTGTTTGCGACAGGTTCAGGTCTATGAAGATGCTGTGCATGCGAGTTCAGAATTCTTCCACTGTCGCAAAAGTCCACATGTTGTTCTGATGCTTCTCAACGTATAATGCATCTGTCCAGGCTTCAACATTGGGCCCTTGTACGTACAACAGGATCAAAGATATTGCTCGATATTTTTGCATGCCAGCCATGTACTGCTGGAGGGTATGCTTCCAGTACTTGTATCAGGACTTGGTGCCATTGAAGGTCTGAGGGTCTTTGAACTTGGATCTGGGTTCAACATCGAGTTGTGGTTGTGGAAGTTCTTGAATAAGCGAGCAAATGAATGCTTGGACTTCTGCTGTAAGATTGAACAGTGTCGCTGTGCTTCCCATGCTTGGATTGGGCGTGGGTCTGGGAATGATAGGGGAGTTTGGGGCGGGTGATTATAACAGTAAGACTCAAACTGAAATACTCACTGGGTAAAATAGAGGTGAGAATAGAAGGGTGAGGTAAAAGGCTTGTTAGGCCAGAGGTAGTTGAGCTTAGACAATAAGTGGATTAGTCTGAGGGGGGTAGCCCTCAGGCAGGTGGTATATATACATGCAGACCAGTCCCCCNTGGGACTGGGGAAAGACCCCTGGTACTCTAGGTTACTAAGCTAATCACCTGACCAGTCTGAGTCAGTCTGAGTCATCCCGAGTCAGCCTGAGTCAGCCTGAGTCAGTCTGAGTCATCCTGAGTAAGTGCTGAGTCATGTGCTGAGCATGCCCTTTGCCCAGCGAAGATCTGACCAATAGCGTACCCTACATTACTAGGCAAATATCCAGAACATTCCACCTAGGCCTAGAACTGGCTGGAACAGGGTTCCAGCCATAGAACTGTCTAGAACTTATGAGATAACCCCCAAATAGGGAAAAGAGCGAAGAAAACAATGATAACTATTGATATCTGAGTGATAAGGGGATTTGTCCATTAAATAAGTGTCAAATAGGCACTAAATATGTCGAAATAATGGATATCCCCTGTAGATAAGCACCAGAAAGGTCCGGGAAATGTCCCAATTTGTGACAGTGATGCGGTTTGCGAGGTATNGGGGGGGGGAGTCTTGCGGGCACAGGGGTAGCAGGAGAATTGAACACGGAGTACTTGGGACTCCGGATGACGTCTTCAATTGAGGGTTCTGGTTCTGGTGCTAGTTCTGGGACAAGTTCTGGGAATAGGTTGGCGAAGTCTTCGGGTAGTGGGTGTTAGGAACGTGCTGGCGTAAGTCCGGAGCTAAGGAGGCTGGACTTCGGGATTCCTGAACTCCGGAGGTCCGGAGTTAGGAGTACGCAAGTCCGGAGTTCAGAAGTCCGAAGGTAGGAACAAGTCCGGACGGAAGCACAGCAGGAGGGAGGACTTCGGCGAAGCTATTGGCAACGCGCCTGAGAACCTTCTAGGATGTCCTCAATTTCAGACAAGGAGTAGGAGTAGGACAAGGAGTAGGAGTAGGGGTAGGAGTTGGACACGGAGTAGGAGTACCGGAGTAGGACAAGGAGTACCGGAGTAGGACAAGGAGTACTGGAGTAGGAGTTGCGGTGTTGGAGCTAGGGTCGGACAAGGAGCGGAGGTGGAGACAGGACTCAGAATATGATAGGTAGCAACAAGTATCCGAACTGAGTAGCTACTACATTCTGGAGCAGTATTTATACGTAGTCAGAAACTGGAGAAGAACAATAAGATATGTGCGGGATAGAAAAGAACAGAATGAAGTACAAAAACTAAGTGCCAAGAGATAAGACCTCACTGATAGCTCAGTCAGCAAGGCCTCATGTAGGTACAACCATGAGGGTTATCTGAGACACGTAAGTCATGGGGTCAAGCTGAATCGGAGGACAGAGTAAGAAGGTAAGGAGTTGGAGTACGTCCGGAGTTGCGTCTGAAGGTACGTCCGGAGTTGCATCCGGAGTTATTCCCGGAGTAAGGTCTGGAGTTAAGTCCGGAAAATGCGGAGTAAAATGCGGAGTTAAGTCCGGAGTAAGTCCGGAGTTAAGTTCGGAGGTAAGTCCGGAGTTAACTCCAGAAAATGCGGAGTTAATTATGAAAAAAGCGGAGTTGTGTCTGAAGATGAAGGTGGTAGCATGGATCGTAACAGTGGGGTTTGAGGGTGTGTTGGAGGGTGTTCAATGGCTTTGAGACGGTATATATCTGCTTCGGTCATTAGGAAAAACCTCACTTACCAATTATCATGATTTGGTCATAATTGGTGGTAGATATGGTCTAATTGTTGGCCTTAGAAGAGATATCCTTATCCACTATGTGGTTTTCTAATTAGTGTGCTTAGAATGTCTTAGTGCTGGTTTAGCTAACAATTGCTAAGGGGATTATATAGGTGTGATGATGGACAGTGCTATCCATACTCTACTATTCAAATACTGTACAACAAAAATATTTTGGGTGTTATGAGGTGTAATAATGCATAAAAAGTTACATTTCTACTCTCACTAATAGTGGCTTTAATGTACATTGAATTCCAGCTTCAGGGTTTGAACCCTCAACCTCACACAACCCTTACCTGTTTGCATAAGGTATCTACCACTACACCACAAGACCTTTGCTATGCTGCCACATAGATAGTATATATACCTATGCCTACCTTTTCCCTTATATCACAGTTCAACTCTGTCATCAGGTCACTGCTAGCTTCATAATTATATGAGCGCTTTTTTTGCCCCTCTGGTAAGTTGTAATATACAAATGTAGGACTCTAAGAGTATTCATATAGGCTAAAATATAATCAATAGAAGAATACCAGTCTTACCAGTGAGGGTTTTGTTAGCTGATGTCAGTTAACACACAGCAGATATATATAGTATGCTACATGTGCTATCTTCATCATTCTACCTAAGCTGTCAAAAAAATACAAGTACTATGCAGATTCAACTCTGCTTCTTTTACAAGCTCAGAGTTTAGCTGTCATAAGGGTATTATTAGTACATGATTAGCATGTTTACTGACTGGATGACTTGTAGTACAGGATTAGCATCAATTAGTGCCATTATTGAGGGTAAGTTGCACATCATTACAATTTTAGGCTAATTGTCAAGTGAGGTTTTTCCTAGTGGGGATATTGGAGAAGCTGTCTTCTTTTGGGAAAGAAGTTCAGTATGGGCAGATTTCGGTGTCGTAGAGGCGGATCTTGTCTTTGTTGTCATGGCAGTAGAAATCTCTTTCTGTGTCACATCAGGAAAAACCCTCCAGGACAATTAGCTCTAAATTAGAACTAATGCACAATTTAGCAATGATAATCATATCAACTCAGAGTAATGCCATCTAACTCACAATTTTTGTTACTAATTGGCAATCAAGTTTCTGTTATGTGTATTGTGCATGTATGTCACTGTATAATACATCATATATCTATATATTGACTAGCCTACACCATTAGTGCCTGTACCAAAGGGAGTATATATGACAGTACAACTGAAGTTCCAAAGACAATTAATGATCAGTGGTAATGTATGAGGTTGCTCTCTTGATATAGAGTATAACATAATATATAGTCTGAGTTTACCTGTATTAAGAGGTTTATTTCATAAGAAGCCATTTGCTGTAAAGAGAAGAATGTGGACATACAGTGTTTACTCTTGGGGAGGTACACACTTACAAGCCTGAGCTAAGTATAGTAGGGGTGGGGAGCTACATATATAGCAGTGCCTCACAGTTATAGTAATGGCATTGTGATGCAGTGGTGAGTTGTGGCAGCTTATGAAGCTATAAACTGTGTGAGGCTGTGGATTCAAATTCTGGTGATGGCAAATTGTCCGACCTGGTCCCATGCCAATGGTATGTATCTGTCCAAGGCATGCGCTCGTGATGGAAGGGTTTCTTCAGAAATTGCGGTTGACACAACTTCTGGAACAATTCTTGGGGTTTTGTGGGGAGAGAGTACGTATTGAGAATGAGTTTTGTGAATGAGTTTTGTACGTAGATAGTAAGTAATCATAATCTGAGTCTGAGAACAATAGCTCGTATGGCATGTATCGTAACTTGTATCTGAAAACAACTAATTTTACCGCAGGGTGATGCCCCAGGGTCTCTTGGGCACGCCTGTCCTCATGGGGACTGACTGATGCGCAAAGCGGAATGGGAGTCTAGCTACAGAAGATGACGGGAGTACTGTTCGTAGGTGTGAAGAAGTAGAGATATCCGGCAGTTATATATGTACACCAATCTCGGGGGTCGATAAAGTACAAGCAAAGGGCGAGGCAGATCTCCGCTTTCAGACCTTCAAATACCAACCTGTTGGCGAGTCCACTTTCAGTGAATGTCGCGAAGGGTGGGACAGTGTCGTCTATCCCGTCCAGAATGTTAAGGACAGGTTGGATGTAATGACCGTGTTGCTGTGTAGATTCAAAACGGGCCTGCAGCGGGTATTTGACACGAAAGGGGTTGTTCAGGGGTAGAAAATGGATATTGAGAGTGCTGAGTTGGTTCACCAAGACAAGTTCGAGGGGTTGGATGAGAGCCAAGTGGTTGTAGTGGAAGGGGTAGTCGAAGTTTCTGTATGGTAGGTGCTGCTCATTTTGAAGGGCTTCCATGAGTTGGTTTACAATGTGGAAAGTGTAGCAAGGGTACAATACAAAAAAATGGAGATATATGAGATTAATGTGATAGAGCTTAGCAATTTGATTAGCTCGCAGAATGCTTACGGCTATGGGGTCGTCAGGAATGCGGAAGGGTTTGAGTGGTTCATTGCACAGGCAAACGTAGAGCTCAAAGTAGCCAGCATATTCTTGAACCTTATCAATAAGCTCGTCAAAGGTCGCATTTTCTGGAAGTTCATTGTTGGTTCTGGAGATAGAGGCGAGTCCTAGAATTTTGGCTACTTCTGGCTCTACCGCCACAAGGTGATTGGTGGTCCTGATAGCATATGCTGGGGCCAGGGTTGAGTCCGGGATGGGAGGTGATTGTTCGGAAACAGGGAAGATGGGATTGGGGAGTAGAGAAGGATCTCTGATGCTGGGCTGATTAGTCAGGACAATGTTGCAGCTGGCTCAGGGGAGTTGAGGAACATGGGGTGTGGGGTTTTGGGTCGGATAGGAAGCAGAGGTGGTGAGGGAGAAGAGCGTGGAGCTGCACTAGTGGTCACCATTTTTTGCTGAAAACTGCCCACAACTGTGGGAAAACCATTGTGGAAACAGTGGTCACATGAATGTACAATGATAAAATCACCACATACATATGTTGATGATGGAAGATTGTAGTAGACAGTGGGATCATTATTGATACATTGTATAACAATGTGGCTGGATTATCAACACTCATGAATCACAATATGGCCTGTATAAATGATAATAGTGTACAATCCTCCCATGTTGGATGTACAATAGAGGGATTGTCAATGTTCGTGAGGTATTTCTCATTGACCATAATCCACAATCCTCCCACGTTGGATGTACAATAAGGGGATTGTCAATGTTTGTGAAAGGATTTTTAATGACTACAATCTACAAAACTCCTACAATGGATGTACAATAGGGGGGTTGTGGATGTTTGTGGGGTATTTCTCAATGATCATGATCTACAAAATCCTCACATTACATATACAATGAAAGGATTGTTGATGTTCGTGGAAAATTTTTCAATGACTATGATCTACAAAACCCCCATGTTGGATGTACAATAGTAGGATTGTAAACATATTTGGGCGCTTTTTGGCGCTTTTTGGCTACTATCTGGGCGCTTTTTTCCGTCCAAATAGGGCAGGTATATTTTACACCTCCCTGGACCCCTCCTCTGAGGCCATATTGGAGCATCCTGTGGGGCTCAAAATATACCTAGCATATATACATATACTGTAGTACATATATCTATGCATAGGTGCAGAGTTTGGTAGGAAAAATAGCCTAAAAATGCGACCCTAGGGCAGGAGCCACCAGGTATAACAGTAAGACTCAAACTGAAATACTCACTGGGTAGAAATAGAGGTGAGAATAGAAGGGTGAGGTAAAAGGCTTGTTAGGCCAGAGATAGTTGAGCTTAGACAATAAGTGGATTAGTCTGAGGGGGGTAGCCCTCAGGCAGGTGGTATATATACATGCAGACCAGTCCCCCTGGGACTGGGGAAAGACCCCTGGTACTCTAGGTTACTAAGCTAATCACCTGACCAGTCTGAGTCAGTCTGAGTCATCCTGAGTCAGCCTGAGTCAGTCTGAGTAAGTGCTGAGTCATGTACTGAGCATGCCCTTTGCCCAGCAAAGATCTGACCAATAGCGTACCCTACATTACTAGGCAAATATCCAGAACATTCCACCTAGGCCTAGAACTGGCTGGAACAGGGTTCCAGCCATAGAATTGTCTAGAACTTATGAGATAACCCCCAAATAGGGAAAAGAGCGAAGAAAACAATGATAACTATTGATATCTGAGTGATAAGGGGGTTTGTCCATTAAATAAGTGTCAAATAGGCACTAAATATGTCGAAATAATGGATATCCCCTGTAGATAAGCACCAGAAAGGTCCGGGAAATGTCCCAATTTGTGACACCAGGAGGGGACCACTGCAGGGTGCCTAGCATGGCTCCCTTTGAGTCAATTCCTGTGAGTAATATATCATTTTAAAGGTGCTTGAAAGGGCTTTTTAATGCATATTTTTGCAGGAGGAACCATGCAGTATTGGTAGAGATATGGACCATTGCATTTTGCCAAAAATGGCCATTTTGTTTCCTTGATTGCTCCGCACCCAGGTGTACCCTCATGCTCCCTTGGTACTGTTCAATTCGCATTTTCGAGGGCTTTCTAACGGTAGTAAATACATGGCATTCTGACCACATTCATCGACACCCTCCTCCTGCCCCTCCCCCACTTTACCACCTCATAGCTCCTGCAGTTTTTTGTCTTTCTCTGTAATATTTTTATCCTTGTAGTATATACAGTGACGGCCATAATTATCCTGCCACCCGTACTACCGGCGCTTATTTTGTGTATATATCGAGAGCCCCTCTAGTGTTTAGCCCCATATTATACATACATGTTCATTACAATGCTAGCTATATGTCTGCAGAGTTGTGTGAAGATATCTCCATAGGCTGCGAAGATATTTAAGTTACTTTGCAAGCAGTGACAGTATCAGGCGCTCGGGTTTATGAAAGATGTGACTATAATTTGGGATACAAAAAGTATATGATCTAGTAAGGAGTGTGAGAGCCCTTGGCATCCTTCAAGGCTTTGACACGCCTAGGAAGGGAGTCGTACAGAGACTGGATAAATGCAGGGCTAAGTCCATACCACTCCTCCTGCAATGCGGTCCATAGCTCTTCACGGTTGCGGGGAAGGGGGTTGCGAGCGTGCACACGGCGCTTGAGCTCACCCCAGAGCAGCAAAACTATCAAGCGGCATACTCTGAACGACAAGATGCAGCAGAAGAGGAAAGAGATTCAGGCGACGATTCTAGAAAACACAGTCCTCATGGCGACGGCCGGAGGAGATCCCACGCCGCTCAGTGGCACCTCAATGGCAGACAAGGTGAGGTGTTATGTAACACGCCTATCCATTCCATTCCACTCATATTACTGGAGGACGTGGGAAGAGGCGTCGACGAGGTGGCCCCGCCTCCGGAGTGTAATGACCACATAGGAGAGGACGGAGCAGCTCATGAGGTGTGTCCGATGTGCATGTGACGAGTGCATGCCAGCTAACAGCCATATGTTCCGCAGACCACGCAACCTGTCACGCCGGCAAAAGCGCGCCAGGATGTCCTGTCTGCACTGGAGTCCGGGTTAGATCTTCGTATCGCCCTAGTGCCTGCTAGCACGCGTCTCGTTTTCATCACAACACCAGCTGCGCTCACTGACCCAGCTGCGCCAGTCGAGCCATCAACACATGCTTCTCGGAANTTTTTTGGAGTTCTACGAATGGCTCGCTTCGACTCGTCGGTATCTCGCCACTTTAGGCGACGTAGGTGATCGCAACGTCGATACCTGCCTAGCCATCCTCTTGTGCAAGGTCGACAATCGCCTGAAGAGTCTCGCAGAGATGATGCGCCAACAGTGGGAGGTTGAGAAGGTCGAGGCTGGCCTGTATGGTCTCGCGTCAAAGCAGGACGCAGGCCCGGTGGTCTATGATCCATGTAAGAAGCTCAAATCCCCGTCACCCAACACCGTCATGCTTACAATGGCTCTCAGCTCGTTTCTACAAGTCTCGGGCTGACCTGGAGCCATTCGTCCTCGTCGCGCTCATCATGACTACCATACTGCACACTGTCCACGCCGTCACCAGAGCGGATTCTAACTACGTCCTGACGACCATCCGTGCAGTGCTATTCGGCGCGTTCATCTTCTGCAATCAAGGAGGCCGGTCGTCCTTGACACCGGAGCAGCAGGCTGTCCTCCAAACGGTGCCGAGAGATGTGAGAACGGCACTCAAGCGCCTCAACATCACTCCCGAGATAGTGCGACATGCATGCTGCCCTCGTTGCTTCAAGACTTANTNNCCCCCCGACCCCTTGCGGACTGACGATCCATATCCCCATCACTGCGATTTCTCCGAGACCGACAAACAGGTATGCGGACGACGGCTTGTGGAGCGCAGTGAGCTGGCACCTGGGCGCCAGGGGGATGCCTCTCGTATCGTCTGGCGTCCTATCAAGCCTTATCCGTATCGCTCCTTTGCATCGTGGCTGGCTGGGCTTTTCTCTAGAGTGGCTATCGAGGAGCTTCTGGTGGACTCATGGACTCGCTCGACCCCCCCGAAGCAAGGTTGGACCGACATCTTCCATGCCCCCTTAATTAGACAGTTTCTCGGCCCCTTTGGCCAGTTATTCTCTCTACAACCCCCCGGAGCGGTCCACCTCGTCTTCAGTCTGTCAATCGATTGGTTCAATCCTTTCGGCAACAAGCAGGCTGGAAAGTCACATTCTATCGGCGCCATCTATCTTGTGTGTTTGAACTTGNCCCCCCCACCTCCGTTACCGGCCCGAAAATGTCTACCTCGTCGCCATCATCCCAGGTCCGAAGGAACCGTCTCTCCACCAGCTCAATCATCTCCTGCGCCCTTTGGTAGATGAACTGCTCAAGTACTGGATCGATGGGCTCTATCTCAAGCGCACCGCCCTGCGATTCACGGGGATCTTTCTACGCGTCGSYGTCGTTCCCCTTGTTTGTGATCTACCCGCCCTTCRCAAGACTGCCGGCTTTGCAGGACACTCTTCGAACCACGTCTGCTCCTTCTGCCGTCTTCGCAAACAGCATCTCTCGGACATCTCGCGTCCCTGGCCCACGCGTACGGCCGAAGAGCATCGTYGCCTCGCCGAAGAATGGCTACACGCGCCAACAGAAGCAGCGCGTCGGGCAATTTTCGAAACACATGGCGTGCGATGGTCTGAGTTACTGCGTCTCCCGTACTGGGATCCCATCTGATTTCCTGTTGTCGATGCGATGCATTGCCTGTTTCTCGGAAACCTACGGCATCATTGTCGGGACRTGTGGGGCCTGGATGTGAAGGACGAGGCAGGAAACCAGAAAGTGAGGCCGCATACACCAGAAGAACAGCGGTTATGGCTCAACCGCGTCGTGTCCGCTCTTGAGAAAAAATCTCGGCCCGCACTCTCTAAGATACGCAAGGGGTACTTGGCGGCGGTCGCACAGGTGAACAACGTCGTCCCCGAGACAACTCTCACGAAGAAGGATTATATCTTTACTTTACTCAAATGGGTACGCCTTGATTTCCCCTCAGTTGGAATGATTGCTGAGTGTCMCATCAGGCGGAATCTCACGCCGTGGACACCCTTCAACTTCCTCCAGTCCTAACAGAAGACACGACCGACTTCCACATCGCTGAGGGCCCCCATGACATATCAAAGTTCCGTATCATTACGCAAGATATCATAGACGTAATTCGCGCTGACATCCAGAAAACCATCCTCCCGTCGTGGATGGAACGTCCGCCCAAGAACTTCGGAAGCTCATCGCACGGGAAACTCAAGGCCGATCAGTGGCGCACGGCCTGCACGGTCAATTTGACCATTACCCTTGTTCGTCTCTGGGGTGTCGCCGGCGCGACCGAGCGGGACCGCCTCCTACTCGACAACTTTGTCCATCTCGTCACCGCGGTGGACCTCGCTACTCGCCGTTCGATGAGCGCGGAGCGCGCTGAAGCCTTCGATCGTCACATGTTGCTCTACCTGCAGGGCTTATGCGATATCTTCTCTCATAAGCTTGTCCCTAATCATCACTTGTCGCTTCATCTGGTCAATTGCCTGCTCTTATTCGGCCCTGTACATGGATGGTGGGCTTATCCATTTGAGCGGTTCAACGGACTACTCGGTTCRCTCAACATCAACAACCTTCCGGGTACGTGTGCCTCAAGCTTTGTATGCTATTTGCTAAGTGTTTGTGAGTACAGATGATATACCGTTGACCTTCATGCGCGGCTTCTACTCTGGGACTGAGCTCCGGTCGCTCATGGACTCTACCTCATGGCCCGATCTCGCAGAATACACTCAAATGTTATCTGCGTATGACGCCACTTTCCGGGACGCCGCGCGAGGAACACGCGTCAGCGACGTCTTGTCCCTAGATCCCAACTCAACAACGGGTGAAGATCAGAATGTGTACGATGTCGCAAAGCAAGTAGATGTGGAACGCACACTTTACGAAAGGATATTGCGCTATATGCCGCCTTCGTTCGCTTCCGCATACGCTGACGCTGCCGACGACCGCCCCAGGATTGCACCTTACGCCCAACCTATCGATACGGTTCAGAAAGCTGGCCTCACCTTCGCCACGCGAACTCATAGTGTCAAGAACTCGTTCGTCTTCGTATCAGTACCCGGGGAATCCCAGCCCCGTCCCGGCCAGATCGTGCAGATTCTGTTGCACACGCGCCTTCAAGAGGGCAAGCAGGTCATAGCTACTTTCCTCGTCATTGAGCTCTTCACAGAACTCGTCGGGCTTGACGCCGCTCATGATCCTTTCCGGGCGTACCCTGCACTGGCCACGCGCCTTTGCTATAATCGGACGTCTTCTAACGTTGTCGTCCAGCTGCCCAGCGTGGTTGCTCACTTTGCGGCGCTCGTCTACACACCACCCGGTATCGGAGAAGAATGCATTGTATGCCGGTCGCTCGATAGGGTGAGTACACACAAATGTAAATCGATATTTTGACTGAACCCCTATATACAGAGTTAATCACTGTTCTGTACCAAGGACAACCGTAGCACGTAGTATGCGTCCTCCCTGGGGAATGGCACGCGGCGCACTCCGACGCGCCCTCCGACGCACCCTC
>JAPEVG010000648.1:0-13653 GCA_029747595.1 Trametes cubensis
GGTGCTGCGTCCAAGATCATCAAGGCGCGCAGGTTCATAGGGATGTTAATCCCCGCACCGCTCAGTTGGTCGAGGTTGCCTTGGATCTTAGCGATCGCAGGGCCGGGATGCTCATTCGACGGGATGCGCACACTGGAGGCGGCCTTATAGAAACTATAGGCACCCATCGACGAGGTAGTCCCGTAGAAGTCCTTTAGGGCATTCCACAGCTCCTTGGGAGTCCCCTTGTCTTTCACAAGGTTACTCACCTCGGTGCTGAGCCGGAGGCGAATACAGCCCATCGCCTTCATCATCATCTGATTCCAGGCGACGACTTCGCTCCGGTTTCTACCGTCTTCCTCAAGGGTAGGGGCAACAATGCCCTCAGGAGGCTCAACAACGAGCCAAACCTCCTGCTGCTGAAGGTAAGCCTTCATCAGATCAACCCACTGAGGGTAGTTCGAACCGTCAAAAACGGGAATGAGCTGAGTGAGCGAGTTGGACATGATGGCGTTGAGGGAGTCTGTAGAGACAGAATGTCAGCATTTGTCCATGCGCACAACAAGGCAGCCATGACGGCGCCAAGGGCAGCAATGCTGAACACTCCCTAGGCTCTAGCGGACAAGGTGCAGCCAACATGGCGCACACTGTGCTCCGCGACATCAAGCCCCATTAGGGCGATGTCCAGGTATCTCTGGGTGCGCATCAGCCAGGCCTTGCCAGGCACAGGCTTTGGCATCAACCAGCTGAGCTGAGCTGGGAGCATCAGGATCGCAGCCTTGCCAGGCGCAGATCCGAGCATCAACCAGGGCTCATAACCTGTTGAGCAGGGCTGTTACGCAGTGGAAAGCCCCACAAGCTCACTTACCTGTAGAGCTCTGAATAGAGGCACACGTAGGGATTGAAGGTTAAGAGCGACTTGTTGGACTGCTCCTACAGAGCGGTCTTATATACATGTACACAGAGGCTATGATGTAATACTGTATAGTACGATGTCATACTACGTAGTACCTCAGCCACAGTATCCGGAACTTTCTCCATGAGACTGGTAGCCTCGTGTCCATTCCCGCTTACTAGCCTGCTATTAGTCAGCGCCTAATGCGCGTCTAGTTCAACATGAACAGACGTGGCGAGCAGAGCAACCAAGACCAAGGGGAATCATCAGTACAAGATGCAGACAGCGAGTTAGAGAGTAGACGGCGAGGTAGACAGGACACGAGAAGGGGAAATGTGGGGCGAGCAAAGCTGAGCCGAAGACACAGCGCGGCGGAGACAAAGGGAGCACGCAGCGGAGACGAGAGGGTGGAGGAGACGAGGGTAGAGCGCGGAGGAGACGACGCAGAGGAGACGAGGGGAGAGCGCGGTCAAAGTGAGGGGGAGGGCGTGCGCACGCTAGACCAACAGATATTAGTAATGTCTTGCGCGTGGCGCGCGCTGTACGTACTCGGATGGTTGGGCCTCTTCCTCAGCAGCCCGCGCGGCTTTTCTCTCGGCGTGGCAGGCAGCGCAGCCGAAGACTTGCCTGTGGAAAAATGACAATGTTAGCTTATAGGAGCTCGAAAGCGCGAAGGGATCCACTCGATATACTGTTAATGAGCTCCTTTTCGCGAGCCCGTCGCCTATCCATGTCCAAAGGGCCATGCTGTAGACCCGTAAGGCCGCATATAGTCAGGGTATTGCCGAGAGAGAGGTGCCATATGATGGGGGCTAGACATTAACGGCAGTAACTTACCTGCGCTTTTCCCTGCTCATAGAGCCTAACGGCACTACCCTATAGCTTAGAGAGAGCTGGTTATACGTGAGGGAAAGGGATATGGGTGATGATGGTGGAGAAGGGATGAAGTCGCGCGTCGGGGATCCGCGCGTCAAAGTCAACGAATTAAACAAACCACGTGACCACGTCGATCCTCTGCATGTACTGTATAGTACCTGCCGAACCGAATTAGCTCTTTTCGGGCTTGGTACGGATGGCAACACATACGTATATATACCCTAGTATACAGCCGCACGATGGTATCCAAACCTCGCGCGCGCGCACAATTGTTTGTGTACGATGGTGCGCGAGCACGAAGGTATCCATACGTATGTAAGCGCCTGTGCTGCCGCGCGGGGGTANTCCAATCATCGTGCGGCGCTACATACGTATAGATTCGATCGACACTTTTGCTGATGAGGGAGTATGCCCGATCCTCGACGCGGGTCGTCTCACGGTGCGCAGCCCAGGACATTCGCTGCGCAACGCTGGCACTTGCCAACTCAGCACGACCTGTCAGAATGGAAGCGTCGACGCCCGTGATCTCCTCGAGGATCCGTGCTACTCCTAGTTTGTTACCAAGGACTGACCATGTTCTTGAGAGAAAGACGACTCGTCTGGGCGCGAGAAGCTCCTGGAGAGTCCAGCCACGTGTATGCCATCTGCTCTCACGGAACTCCTTGCGAATGCGCCCAAAGTTCTCCTCGAGGGTGTGTATTGAGAACTCCTCATCGGATTCGTCGGACTCGCTAGTATAAGATACGTCCGCAAGATAGACGTAGCATACGTTCGCCAAGCGGTACCACTCGAACATCGAGTTGATCGCCTCCGATAGCTCAGCACTGCTCGACTTGTCGATGCAGCACATGTCGGCCCATGCAAGATCGTAACCAGCTTCCTGCGCGTAGGTACAGAACCCCCTGATCTTCTCCGAGAGCTCGGGCCTATGAAGAATCGAGGGAAGGGAAGGACGTGTGCCAGGCAGAGCTTCATCTGACGGCTGCGAGGCGTTTGAACCAGATATGCCTTGCTCTTCAGCAGCTGCCGCAGCCTGGACCCTCAGGATGTCTTCATAAATCTGCTCTCCGCCTTCAGAGCTAGTGTACCAGGTGTGCGAGAGGATTGCGTAGCGTACGCCTTTCGGGTCACTGACCCAAACGAATTGGCCAGTCTTGGTATCCAAGAATCGCGGCATACTGGGTGGAAAGCAGGTGATCAGCGAGATAGAGCTCAGAGACAGCGACGATATGACCTTGCTATAGCAGCGATATATAGGAGCGCCGCCTAGGAATATATGACACCCTGATGGCGCGGGTGAACGACTCGAAGAGAACAATCCATCCACATTCAAGGTGGAGGTATGTGGTCCAAGGCGGTGTGTTTATTGCATCCATAGTGCTTCTCGGATGGGCACATGGCAGTGGATAACAGGGTTCGCTATACAGCTACTACGGCGCGCCTATGTCAAAGGATGTGCCTTGTTGTAAATGGTACAATGGTCAGGTTGCCGCGGCCACATTCCGAGTCTAGCCAGAGCCTAGGCTCACCCTCAACCGTGACCCGGCGATCGTCTCTTCGCACACTCGTAATTTACACGCTGCATGCTGTCACTCTGGTCCTGCGGCAACGATGTATATAGCAATGCTCAAGTATCCTCGTTCGCCAGTGAATCACGTAACAAACTCGCAGCTTGCACGGATCGAGGCTTCACCACACATCGAAAATCCTCAGGAAACCTGCAGAGCATCGAGGGATGCGGTGAGCCAATGACGCCAACTACATAGAATGCAGAAATAAGACGAGCGTACGATATGAAGCCGTGAGACTGCTCGTAATTGATGCTGATAGGACGGCCATCCTCATCGAGCGAAGGACTGACATCGAAGACGTGTAGCACAGTAGCGATGATGATGTACAGTATCGCGTCAGCGTAGTGTCAGCCGGGGCACTTTCTACAGTGTGGAATACCCTTATTAGCAGTTGATGATATGGCTAAGTGGTTGGAATGGGCACGCACCGCCGACCGAATCCGAAAATGATAGATGTGGGATTGAGCACATCGTCGCGCAATTTCCCATCTCGCACAAAACGATCGGGGTTGAAGACGTCTGGTTCTGGGTATAAGTCTGGGTTATGCATGCACGCCCTGGAGATCATAATATGCCAGCGTCAGACGCAGAGGCTTGCCATAATGAAAGATCAGAACGGTTCTCGACTTACCACACATTTGCTATGGTCAATGTACCTGCAGGAATGAATTGTCCACGCAATTCCGAGTCCTCAGTAGTCATATGAATCATCCCGAGCGGGAGGACGGTGTGCCAGCGCAAGGCTTCCTGGACGACAGCGTTTACGTAGACGAGATTCTTCCTGTCGTTGAAGTCGGGCAGACGACCAGGTCCAACGACGGCATCCAACTCTACACGAGCCTTCTTCTGTACTTCCGGATGCAGCGCCATCGCAAGGAAGAAGCCTTCCGCTGTTGAAGACGTCTGTAGGATGGAAATTGGAGCGGATTCAGGCCAGGCCTTGTACATATGATCATTATGCTCACTCACCGTATCCGCACCACCTGGAAGGTCGGCATCATGCGGGTGAATGTCTGGAAATATCTTGAACTTGCACGAATCTCACCTTCAGCAGCAACAGCTGCCACGGCAGGTATCACCATCTCCTCCTCCTCTTCGTCAAGTTCGTACCCGGAAATGGCAGCTCTGGAAAGGAGTTTGCAGACTATAGAAGAGTCATCCTCACCAGATGCCTGACCTCGACAATCCACGTCAGTCCTTGCTTCATGTTCGCAGACACTACTCACCGCTCTGATCTTAGCATAGTCATTGAGCTCTGTAACAATCCGCCTATGCGCCGCCCTCGAGTCGGACATTCTCTTGATGAATGTACCCAGTTTCGGTGTCCATGTTGGCAAGCGACTCAGGAAGGGCAACATCTCAAATAAGAACTGCACCGGAGCGGTAATCGCGTGAACCCCGTTGAATGCTGCATCGAGCGCGGTAACGCGCCAGTCCCTTTCGTCCTCAGCGTCGATATCATAGACCAACTTCAAGATCGCGCTGCCGAAAGCACTATGAAGTATCAGCAAGCCCGTCTCTGTTATGAAGGCTATGCAACTCACTAGTGAATAACCTCCTTGACGTCCGAGGTCTGCTCAAGGAATCTTGCAAGAGCTTTTCTCACAAGAGACTCCTGCTGCGGTTGGTACGTAGGTACAACGCCAGAATGAAAGTATTGCCAGAACGCTCGGCGTAGGCGCCTCCATTTTGATCCATATCGCTGCATACCAATATTATCTTGTTGTCCAACCCTTGCAAAGTAGACGTGAAATCAGCGCTTGACCGCAGGGAATCTCAGTATCAACGTACAAGGAAAAGAGAGGTGAGTCCGGCCTATCAGACGTGATCGCAGATCGTTTTTCTAAGAACTCGGATATGATGCCTGGGCTCCCTAGTACGACCATCGGTCGCCCTAAGACTTCCAGATACACTATATCACCTAGTGCGTATCCGACGATGAGAAAAATTAAATAAGCTCTACAGTTGAGACACGGCACTTACCGTACTGGGCAGTAAGCTTGCGATAGCCTAACCACGGCTTCCAGGAACTCGGAGCGTTGAACAGATTTCCGAAAAGAGGCCAGCGCTTCAGTCCTGGTGGAAGGGATAGCCCACGGCGGCGTGCACGCACGTCTGTCGGGGCACTATAACAGTGCAGAGCGATAGCTATGACTATGGGAGCACATAACATGTATAGTGGTTGGAAAAAGGACCACATCGCGGTTAGCGAGCTTGAGGTAGTTTGGAGTCCACAAAGCTGAGTGTGCCACACTGCTCGCTATACCGAGCGCCGAACTGTTCTTATATCTGGAACGGTGAGGACGTGGGAAATGGTCTTGAACACTCACATGATTCGCGCATTTAGCAGTTGCAAATCGGAGACATGGTACGTACATGTCTCCCGTGTGCCTCGGACCCGCGCTTGAACGAGCTTCCTATCAACGAACCTAAGATACACGGCTCCATAGAGTCGAGAAAAAGGTACTCACAGTGTGATTCGCCCCTTGTCGCCGCAGAGAATAGTCATATGCATACAACGGCGGTCAACGTGACACGGTTCAGGATTGACGATTCAGGTCGAAGTTGAAGTTGCCGATGCTGACGGGTCGCACGCAACGGACGGGACACAACGACGTCAGCAGGATGTAAATCATATCAGACTCCACCAATATACACGTTCTGATGGTCTATTCATTGCTATATGACGCTGCTTATACGTCACCTGTCAGTGATTCTCGTAACAGGGTCTCAATTCGAGCCGACCGAGGCTTCACCACACATCGAGAGTCCTCGGGGAAGCTGCAGTATGAGCGGTATGGTAAGCCAGTCTGTCCCAGCATTGGTGGAACGAGAGAAGCGTACGATATGAAGCCATGAGACTGCTCGAACCTCACATTGATAGGCCGGCAATGTTCGTCAAGCGGAGGACTGATGTCAAAGACATGCAGCGCAGTCGCGACGATTATATATAGCATTGCATCCGCAAAGTGTCGGCCCGGACACTTCCTGCACGCCTCTGCTAGTCAGTCAACCGAAATCTAACGTATATGATGAGCGGAATGGCACTCACCGCCTACCGAATCCAAAAATGATGGACGCAGGATCGAGTACATCGTTCCGCAACCGTCCATCCCGTATAAAGCGATCGGGATTGAAGGTATCAGGCTCTGGGTATACCTCTGGGTTGTGCATGCATGCCCTAAAAGTCATAAATCAATGCCGGTATGTCGGTGTAGTTTCCATGGCCGCCGAGCATGAGCAGACAAATCCTTACCACATATTGGGGGCGATGATTGTACCTGCGGGAATAAAACGTCCACGTAGTTCTGCGTCTTTGGTCGTCATGTGGACTACTCCGAGTGGGGCGACGTTGTGCCAACGCAGAGCCTCCTTGAGGATGGCGTTCACATATACGAGATTCTCCCGGTCACTGAATGTAGGCAGACGGTCCGGGCCAACTACAGCATCTAGCTCTGCACGGGCTTTCTTCTGTATTTCCGGATACAGTGACATGGCGAGGAAGAATCCCTCTGCCGTAGAGGACGTCTGTAGCAGCAGCCATGTTAAGTTGACGATACGAAGGCAGACCACGATTCTACCACTCACCGTGTCTGCGCCAGCTGTGTGCCAGCATTGTACGCCGAGTCAGACAATCGTTCTGGGAAATGGGTTACGTGTACCAAGTAACACTGACCTTCAGCAGCAACAGCGGCAATAGGTATGACAGTAGTTTCCTCGTCGTATGGCGACCCGGATCTCGCCACGGTCGCAAGAAGCTTCGATACCGTGGATGAATTGTCTTCTCCCCCCGCCTAGAAAATCACGGCGGTCATGTTAGCTGCTCAGCTATCGATGCTACACCACAATACTCACCACCCTATTCTTTGTGTGATTGTACTGCTCTATAGCGACACGCTGATGCGCCGCCTTCGACCTGTCCAGTTTCGCAATCAGCGCGCCCAGATTTGGCGTCCACTTTGGCAAGCGGCTTAGGAAAGGCAGCATCTCGAGCATGAACTGCACCGGGGCTGTGATTTCACGAACTCCGTCGAAGGCTTCATCGAGCGCAGTGACGCGCGGGTCCTTCTCGTCTTCGACTTCGACACCGTACACGACCTTCAAGATCGCGCCTGCGAAAGCGCTACATGGCGTCACCCAAGGATAAACGTGGTATATGCTGAAGGCGAACTTACTAGTGAATGACCGCCTTGACATCCGAGGTCGGCTCAAGGAACCTCGCCAGGGCTTTCCGAGCAAAAGACTCCTGCATGGCATGGTGCGCAAGTATGGTGCCGGAATGGAAGTGTTGCCAGAACCCTCGACGTAGGCTTCTCCACCTTGGACCGTACCGGAGGAAGCCGATGTTATCTTGCTGTCCGACGCTTTCGAAGAGTAGGGATAATTCGATGTCAGTATCCTGATAGAATCCTCTGCTAGTCCTAGGAGATACGTACAGGAAAGATAGCGGTGATGGCGGCCTATCGGACGTGATGGCGGAGCGCTTCTCTAGAAATTCAGTCATGATCTCGGCGCTCCCCAGGATGACCATGGATCGCCCCAGGACCTCCAGATATACAACGTCGCCTGGGTTCGTCAGATTCAAGGCCTCGCAAATCTCTCAGAGGGATGATGAAACTCGCCATATGTAGCAATGAGTTTCTGGTACCCCAACCATGGTTTCCATGCACTCGGAGCGTTGAACAGGTTTCCCAGAAGAGGCCAACGAGTCGGTCCGGGAGGAAAAGGGAGACCACGGCGACGCGAGCGCAGGTCGATAAAAGACTTCCAATAGCGGAGCATCAGGACTAGGAGGACGGCAGCACAGAGAGCACGCGACGGTTCAAGGAAGTCCCAGATCATGATGGCAAATGGGATGACTTGCAAGTCAAAGTCACAGCCTGCTGCACGATGCAAGGTTGGGGACGCTGTAGCATTGATGGAGCTGTAATTTATACCCCAGACCCCGGTCTCGAGCATAGGGCCATGTGCGAGACCCTATAGGGCTTCGGCAATGCGTGGGTACCGTCCAGGGTTATGCACAAGCCGCTCTGACAGCGGAGGCTAAAATTGCGAGCGAGAGCTTTTGAGGCGTGTCGATCAAAGCGAAGTCTTCGTAACGTTGGCTTTCCGGAAGCCATCAATGCGATAGCGGAGTCATGGGACCTTTCTCGGGCCTCTGGAGCATAGATGACGGTCTTGAAGTTGACGTGCTGCCGGGCCTGTGGGGCTCAATATGACTGCCTTCGACAGATGTGAATGAACTCACCGGCATGAACTGTTGCAGAGAATCGCGATCATATGCATTGAAGTAATCAATGCGTGAGATTGTCCACGTTCACGAGGATACCGCCAAGGCGAACAAGCCGATAGGGCTGCAACACCCACAGCGCTTGGGTTAGAGCAGCCAAGGCATAGCACCGGAGCGAAGGATCGGATCAGAAGCTCTTGATTGCGCGACCGAGAGTCTGAGATTGAACGTCTGGACTTTTCTATTGAGATCAGTAGCAAATCCTTCTAGGCACGAGTCAAATCTTGGATGCGGACATTATACTCGCACCCGGTCTATCGCCACCAATATAAAGCGGCAGATAGCAGTTAGGGGATAGTAGCTACGTCGACTTGAAAGAGATGAGGAGCTTGACGCACGCATTGCAAATCTCTCCTTCATTTGCTCTTCGACGTCGACGCATAACTCTCAGCATCGCGCTTGCCACACTCGGTAAGCATCTGAAGTACTCAGAACGTGTATTCCAGGAACACGCTCCACCGAAGGTAGAAACGCAGTTATGCTCAGACATCGTTCGCCACGGCATTTCGCAGCAGGGCTTCAGCCCGAGCAGACTGAGGTCTAACGACGCATCGACAGTCCTCCGGAAACCTACAGAGCGTGAACACAAGGGTCAGCGTATCCACTTACAGACGAGCAAAGGGTGCGTACGACAGGAACCCATGGGATTGATGCAGCTCGATCTTGATGGGCTGGCCATCCTCGTCAAGCGGAGGTCTCACGTCGAAGACGTGCAGCAAGGATGCAACGATGATGTACAACATCGCGTCTGCGAAGTGGCGTCCTGGGCACTTGCTATGTATCCGTCCCTGTGAATTCATGGGGTAACAACGCTCAGAAGACTGGGTACGTACCGTCTACCAAACCCAAAAACAATGGACACGGGGTCGAGGATATCGTTGCGAAGCTTGCCATCTCGTATGAAACGCTCAGGATTGAACGTGTTCGGCTCCGGATAGATGTCCGGGTTGTGCATGCATGCCCTGGACCACACAAATGTATGTGTCAGATGCGACGCCAGACAAGAAAACAGTAACTCGTCCACACCAGATATTGGGCGCGATCATTGTACCTGCTGGTATGAAATGTCCTCGTAGCACTTCGTCGGCCGTCGTCGTGTGAAGTACTCCGATTGGAGTAACGTTGTGCCAACGCAGAGCCTCTTTGACGACGGCATTCACATACACCAGACTTTGCCGATCCTTGAAGCCGGGCATACGGTCAGGTCCGACTACAGTACTTAGCTCCGCGCGAGCCTTTTCCTGTATTTCCGGATACAGTGACATGGCAAGGAAAAGGCCTTCTGCCGTCGAAGACATCTGCGAAAATGGTCAGTCAACTCGGATGGACAGGCTGATCGGTCATATAGGACGCGAAGCGATAGTCAGTGTAGGCTCACCGTGTCCGCGCCAGCTTGAGGGTCGTGCAGATCATAATCAGCTCGAAAGAAGCGATGCACAAACACAGCCCAAGCGACGCTCACCTTCGGCAGCGATGGCGGCGACGGGTAAACAATAGTCTTCTTCGTGAGACGCATGAAGTTTCGATGCAGCTGCAAGAAGTTTGAAAACCATCGAGGTGTCATCTTCACCAGCCTCCTGGGACACGCCATCGAAGCGTGCATGATTCAACGCACTGACAGCTCTGTGATATCGCTTTACTCACCGCTCTTGCTTTCGCGAGGTAGTACTGCTCCGTAGTAATGTGCTCGTGCGCAGCCCGCGACTTCGATAGCCTTGTGATCAGCTTCCCCAGGAAGGGTGTCCAAGTTGGTAAGTAACCAACAAACGGAAGTGCCTCGGGTGCGAATTGCATGGGTGTGGTGATCGCGCGGATAACATCGTTCGCCTCTTCAAGTTCCGCGATGCGCGGGTCTCCCTCGTTCTCGACTTCTACGCCATAGACGAACTTCAGGATCGTTCCTCCGAATGCGCTGTCGATGAGTAACGACGTGAGAAGTGTTCATGGGTATGAGGGACTTTGGGCGATCGGGAGAATCAGCTCACTAGCGGATTACTGCTTTCGTGTCCGCAGATAGATCTAAAAACCTCACGAGGGCTTTGCGCGTGAAGGATTCTTGCATTGGGTGAGACGACGGCACGGCACCAGAATGGAAATGCTGCCAGAAGTTACGGCGGAGACGCCTCCACAAGAGGCCGTATCGCATAAAGCCAAAGTTATTCTTCTGCCCGAAGCTGTGCGAAAGATAGGATCTCAGTACTATGCGTCTAGTACCCCCTTGAAGTCGCTGTAAGGCACGTACATGGCCATCAGAGCTGACTCCGGCCTATCAGACGTGACCGCCGAGCGCTTCTCCAAGAATTCAATCATGACCTCGGGGCTCCCTAAAATGATCATTGGTCGTCCTAGCATCTCAAGATACACAATGTCGCCTATGAGTGGTGTAGTTCTTTGCAGTAAGGATCGCCGCATCACCAACAAGGCAGTATCTTAAAACTCACCGAACTCTGAACTGAGTTTGCGGTATCCGAGCCATGGCTTCCACGGACTGGGGGCATTGAATAAATTCCCAACCAGAGGCCAACGCCTCGGTCCAGGTGGAAGGGAAAGGCCTTGACGACGTCTCCACAGGTCTGAAGCCGACTTCCAATAGTGCAGCGCAACGATTGAGAGCAAGGCGACATAGAGAGCTTGTAACGGAGCCAGGAAGAACCACGCCATTGGTGCTGAGATTGCCCGCAGTACGAAGTTGGGCGGGGGATATCTACTATCGTATTTCCCACTGAGCTGTATTTAATGCTGGGAGTGAGGGATTCGATCAACGCTCAAAGCCACGCATTGTATGAGAATCGTGGTACGTACCCCTCCACGTCGACATCAAGGTAACGACTATGCTATAGGAAGTGCCCTGAAACGTTTCATAGCCAAGGAAAGGGAATCTACCTACGCAACCAATACGGGGGGCTCTAGACTTCAGTCACCTGTAGGTATCATTACCGCGAGGTAGGGCAGATACAGGAAGGCGTTCGTATAATTTGGGACTCGCTGCGTGAGACACCCCGTCCCATTCGTCCAATGCGCCACACGCCACCGGGCGTATGTATGGCTGAATCAATAGGAAATACCGACCGGAGTTCCTAGCCAGGTTCGACAAAGGCGCCTCCTCTGAATCGGACCAGACAGCGGCACGCGCACCGCTACTTCGCGTTACTGCAACACGGACGATTGATCATAACAGTCTATACGGCGGGTTCAAATGTAGCTGGTAGCTTGCGAAGGATGTTACAGTGGCCAGCATAGGTCTGATGGCGAGAGCCAAGCACCGAGCTCGAGGGAGTACGAAGGAAAACTTGAACAGCGTATATAAGCGCCGGGTTATGCGTGGGCGCTCAAGGCATTATACTCTCCGACTCCTCCTCTGTCCGGACTTCTGACTCTCCTTCCATCATGACCCATGCACCTTGGTCTAACCTAGTACGCGTGAAGTTGAAAGCTTGGCCGTTACCAAAACGCTCGGAGAACCGTCTGCTATGAGGGAATAGGGAATATTTCATAGTAATGTAAGTCGTCACCATCGACCTCTGTTTTACTCTTTGTTGACTTCAACCCATCGTACAGACTCTACAACACAGTACTCACCTGAATCAGCCTGGGTATGGGCGTAGGCCTGAAGGAGTTGCTTCCAAATGCTCTCATGTATGATCTTACCTGCGAGAGCGTATCATCGTCGGGATGCGCATGACATACAGCCCTGCACTTTTCGGCAAAGGAGGTGAACGAGGTGCTGTCGGTGATACGGGCGTAGCGCTTCCATGCCTGAGAACGATACTGACGATCAGGAAGACCTTCTGCGTCAGCTGTTCGACTGCGAAGCTGAGATATCTCCTCACAAAGACCGCAACGCGGCTATGTTTGAGCACCCAGAACCAAGATGGACGACAAGTTCCATCGGCATTCAGGATCGCATCGCACACCATAATAGTTCCGTGTCTGCTTCTAGTGGCAGACACAAACCTTGTCCCTCAAACCCCCGACAAGGCGGTGTTGGGACACCCAAAACTATGTATCCGCGCGGACGCCGTACGAGCCTCTCTACAGGCTTGGCACGCTGGCCGTTTCGCAATCGAATGGGAAGGCATTCCGGACTGCGTATCTGTCCCACATCTCAGGATCCTGAACAGCACGCGCTACCATCGAAGATCGTGCCGGGAGTTCTGGAGCAGTTCTAGCCGATGCCGCCGGGCCTACAAGGTTTGTTCTCATGTCAGCAATGTGCTTCGACACACATCTTGGTGATCTGCTGGAACATAGGAACACCTTACGGGAAGCCTCATTTTGGATAAGATGTTTCAGATGTCAAGGGAACCATTCTCCGCCGAGATGTTCATTTTGGGTATGTTTGCTCATGACCACGCTTCTGAGGTGGAAAAGCTGACCGAGAAAACCAACTTTGCCATCAGCGTATCACAGTTGCCAATGGTCATCAGCTCCTACGGACGGTGCAACTGTGAAGGAAAATACATACAAGGTTGACCAAAACGGTCGCGCAAACGGAGCGCGTATAACCGAGTTCCTTTCCAGAGTTTCCACCGCTTTCACAGCCACAAGGACCAGCGGCCGACCGAGGACTTGAAGCTGAGCCGTTTAATGGACGAAGTCGTCGAGATTTCTGATTGATGCATCTGACAACCCTGTAAGATCAGCGCCGCCCACAATCGTCAGCCTAGCACTCGTTCTAAGCTCTACTGCTCTAATCGACGTGCACTGGGTGTACGTATCAGAGTGTCTTCCATGCAATCGCAAGCTGTCTGCATTCCCTGTGAGGACTTCCGAGACACCCTACCTATTCCAGCACGTTCGCCTTTTTTTGTGAGCGTCGTTCTGAGTCCTCCGAGCTCATACGTTGCTTACCAGCAGCCCCTCTCGTAAAGACTGACGTGCGCAGCGGAGTCGAACGCGGCGTCTTCGTGTGTGATGAAATCGCGCACCTTGACTACAGTTGCTGCTTCCACCGGACGCCCAAACCGCACAAGGAGCGTGCTCTCCGCCTGAGCGGTGCGCGTGTGCCCCTGCTCACGGTTCCTTGCGGCCGCGCACCTGCA
>JAPEVG010000649.1:0-13636 GCA_029747595.1 Trametes cubensis
TGACCGACGAGAAGCTCGCGGGCAAGTTCGACCCCGCGGACAAGAAGAAGCTCGAGGACGCCGTCAACGAGACGATCTCGTGGCTCGACAACTCGCAAGAGGCGTCGAAGGAGGAATACGAGGAGCACCAGAAGGAGCTCGAGGCCGTCGCGAACCCCATCATGCAGAAGCTCTACGCGAGCGCGGGTGGTGCGCCCGGCGGCTTCCCTGGTGGTGCACCTGGCGGCTTCCCCGGCGGTGCGGCACCAGGCGGCGAGGAGGGCCCCAGCGTCGAGGAGGTCGACTAAACGGCGCGCGGGCGCGGTAGTCGGTCTTCCACGGGTGCTAGGTTGTCACGATCTTCACGAGTTCTCGCGGACACGTAGTAAAAGCAACTTGCATGTACATTAGTCGCATTTTCTAGATTCGCTTTCGTTCCTTTGCTTCTCTCGAACTTCTGTGTGCGCGTGCGAACTGCTCTGTATTCTAAAGTCCTCCCCAGTCGGTGTCCAAGTTGGAAACTCCACGAACACGGTCCTAGTACTGTAAGTAAGATGCTCTTTTCTTGAGCAGTGACGAAGTGCTATGATCGCTGTTTCTCATCAAGCTTCCAAGTTCGAATTCGTACTCGTATGTTATTCGTACACTAGTGACAACCACACAATACATCGACACTGCTTACAACCTTCCTCTTTCCATACGCAAACGAGCCACTACTTGCGGACCAGCACACATCTGCCATCAGCCTTGCACTTTGAGTACACCGGCTTGGACGGTGCCTCCTGCGACGGGACGAGCCAGCTTGTTCGCGCCTGTAGCCGATGGATTACAATCAGCAACTTCATTAGATGCGTCCTGCATCGAATGTACGCACCCGCTTCGACGACGAAGGTCGCGCTCGCAAACGCGTCCAAGTTCGCACTACCTAAGCGCGTCGAGAAGTCCGTCAGCGCACTATACCTACGAGGGGACACTCGGACCTCTGCGAAAGTAGGAAGGGGAACGTACTGATGTTGCGCATGGCATAGTACGTCGCGACCGCGTTCGTCGTGTTCAACGTGAGCGTGAAGAAGCCGCGGTACGAGCCCTCGCTCCACTGCAAGTCCTCGTTGATCTGCACGAACACTTGCGAGATCTTGTCCGCCGCGACGGGCTGGATCCCGGCGCCGAACGGAGAGCTCGACGTGACGGCCGTCCCGGCGAACTCGACCCCGATGGCTCCCTTCCCGGTGAGGGGGTCGTATCTGTCGGGCGGTGAGGTGTTGTGAGTGGCACTACTTCAGTGGCATGGGTTGGAGGCTCACGTAGTGGTGTCATCTGGATCTGGGCGAACACATAGGCGATTTAGTACTCAATCGCGTCGTGACGTCCCGCAGGTGAATCAACACTTACGCGCGAGGTCGCTCACCCAGTTCGCATGCGAGTCACCAGAGAGTATGATGGTGTTGCTGATCTTCTCGTTGTACAGATGGTTGAGGACTCGTTCGCGGTTAGCACGGTAGCCGTCCCACGCGTCCTGGTATGCTCCACAGTCTGTCTTGCGTCACGCAGGTATTACGTTGTGATACTTACAACGTCGACTGAGGTGGGGGAGGGGGAGGGAGACGAAGTAAAGTCAGTGTTGCGAAGGATCTTGAATGGCGTCGATGCTTACATCCGCTCTCGTTGAGCTGGGTGAAGACAATCTGTTGGCTATTACCAATGGAAAGGCACTCTTCAATCGATGCTTATTCTGCAATGTCAGGTCCTGAGGGTAAGCGTACCCGACAATGCGCCATATCGCACCGCGCTCTCTCGAAGCGGAGAGGGTATCGAAGAACCCTATGAAAAGTTATATGGTGAAATAAGTCCCCGCGAGCGGCGCGACTCACAGTTCTCTTGCTCACTACCCATGAGCGAGCGGCTCTCCTCATCAGCGATCGAATCGATGACTGTGACGACCTGATGGTGAGTGGGTACAATCTCGAGGTCGGTATATGACTTACACTCTGGCAGAAATGAGTCGCATTAGTCAGCCAAGCAGCTTCTGTTCTACCAACGGTCGCGATGCACGTACCGGTGTTGTAGTAGAGCTGAGATACATCTGGTGTGAGTACGCGCGAGAACTACTAGTAGTGGGGCGTTCTACGTACGTCCGTAATGTCACGATCATATTGGCCTGGTACAAGATGTCAGCAAAGCAAACCTACTCAGCGCAAGTCTTGCCGTACGGGTATCGAGCATGGTCAAATCCTGCGTCGCATTCGTCCATCAGTACCGTCCGGGCGTGTAAATGAGCACAAGCCTACCAATAGCTTCCCAATCTGGAAGTTTCGCCAGATACGCAGCTTGTCGTCCGGGTCCACCTGACGGATAGGCATCCACTCATGGTAGGCTCTGACAGCGGCAAGCTTCCTGTCGGTGAAGCACGCCCCTGAAGGCGAGAAGCTGCATCCCACGCTGGTGTCATTGCTGTCCGCTGTACCGGCCTTCCAGGATTGGTCTGCAACTTCATGGTCGTCCTGTGTTTAAAGGGGTCGTCATATACTTCGCCCAAGATCCGCACAAGTTGATGCTCACCCTACGTCGTGGTAAGTCTTTATTCAGAGGAGTCGACGAAAGACTTGATGCTCACCAGACAGTGATCCAAGGTGCCTTCACATGGGCATCGAGAAGCGAGACGTCCGTTCTGTACTGGTTCAGGCGGAGACGGTAGTCTGCGATCGTAGCTAGCTCTCTTCCAAGGGTTTTCCGACCGATCTTAGCACTGCCATAGCCAACGTTACCAACTAGCTCCACATACACCGCGGTCAACGATGAACCGCACGCACCCATTGCCCAGAGATTCATAAATCTACGAAAGGGTATGAGGACTTGTACAATCAGGACTTGAGGAATAGACTGACGTAATCGCCGAGGTGAACGAAGATATCTGCGGATGTGTTATGAGCAGCCACGCCATACGCGTTGAAATAGCCTAGGAATGAGTGGTCATTAGTAAAGGTAGTCTTGAAGGGTACCGTGAACTGTACGCACCGTCTTGATAGCGAGAACAGCTGAACACGGCGAACGTCAAAGGTTTCCCCCCCATTCACCTGATGCGCAGGAGCTAACACAACGACATTCGATGACCAGCCTCCGAGGTTCGTTGCAGTAGCACTCACTGTTCGGGCTAGAGATCGTCCTCGTTGCACCTATGGGGCTAGTCGTCTTGGGGTTAGTGCAATCCGCGAACTGAAACCAGTACGAGGTGTCGGGCTTCAGATTCTTCGCTTCGACCTTCAGTGTGAAGTCGACGTCGTAGCTGGTGAATGCCTCTCCCGAGTCGACAGGGCGCCCAGAGAGCCTTTCGTTGTTGAAGATTTTGAACGAAACGCACACTGGAATGCTCTGGTCGGGGAGACTCGAGCCGATCGGGACGGCGCGCGTCCAGAGCAGCACGGAATCGTCGAAAGGATCACCCTGGTAGAAGGACGATTAGATCCTAACAGTGCAGTAAGGAGAGTCGTGGGGTTCATACACTAGCAACTGATGGGAACGCCGGGAGTAAGCATTATGAACATCATTCGCGAGTAGACTATGGTGCTGACCAGAATGAGTGAAGTTGATGCCTCCGTTATAGATCCAAGGGCTCTGGGCGAGGCGGGTTCAGTTGAAGAAATCGGACAGCGCTCAGTGTCCCTTTCAACTAACAGCGCTGAAGTCTCCGCCGTAGAAGGTAGGGTAATGCTCGTCGGTGAATCCATTCGAGCTCTGAGTATCGTCTAGCTGAGACTGTCTTTTGGCGAACGCGACATGTCTAGCCTTCAGAGACCGGGTGTTGTGCGAGAGCTGTCCGACAAATGCGTACGTCAGTAGCGCGGCCACCATCGACGACAGATGCGTTGTGTACTCACGTGGGGTGCATTTGCAAAAGGCGAGGAGTATGCGAGATTCCGATCGAAGAGCTCCGTGGCGCCAGATAGTATGGCGCCGAGCGCAGCGGTAACAAACAGCACTGAGAGCATCACAGGCAAGCGCAGGGATACTTCCTAGCGTCACGGCCTTCGAGCAGCTTGCGTCGACTGATTTTATGGCATACTAGGCGATCATGAACGTTGTTCGTTCAACGCACGCTCTACGACGCTTCACGCGGATTGCGCCAGATAGAACTCTGACAGCCGAAGGTCTGGACCTGCTCACATCACAGCACGTTCGTACAGTCGTCTTGTTGATTGGTACAGTCTTGTGCCAGAAGACGCGATCATGCTGCTGTCCTTAGTGCTGCCGTCAGTGACTACGGACCGCGGATACGGAGTACAGTGAGGCTGCATACTGCAGCCCGGTCAGCCTTGCACACGTGAACGGCTTGTTACGTACCAGCATTCCGTAAATTCCTCCCTCATGGCATCTTATACGACGTAGGGTGTAAGAAACCTATATACTGTCAAGAGAACGAATCCCTTCTCTTCTATGGCAGCTGGCCAGCGTAACTTCTTTGACTCGATTGGTAGGGGCGCTACGGCGCGCACAATCAGCGACGGTTGATCAAGGTTTCTATTACAATGGTTGATGCCTAGCTGAAGGTCATGCGTGAGATGCTTCGTGCAAAGAAGGACAAACTTACGCTGATTGTGGAAATCGGTTCTCTCAGGCTTCCTCAGGCTGAGGAAGAAGTGTTGAGAATTTAGACACCAGGACCCCCTCTCTTTCTCGTTTCGCTCCGACACTTCGATATGCCTGTGAATTTTCCGTCAAGAGGGACCTCACTGAAGACCGAGGAAGGTGTTCGAGCGATCCTTCACATCGTACAATTCCAGGAGCCTGCTACTACAGTAAGCGTGAGGAAGAATCGCGATACCAATGTTCCCTACAACCCTGCTGCTCGAACGTCTTTCGTCCAGGTGTGAGATGAATGAGGCTGGAAGCGATCATAATGCTTGGGTCTTGAGAACGCCAGCACCAACGGATCCGCCAGCGACGGGACGGGATAACTTGTTTGTGCCTATCGAGTCGTGCGCATGAACGAGAGCTCGGCGATTGCTATGCAAGAGATACTCACCAGTGTGGACAACAAACGTGGCGCTCGCAAACGCATCGAGGTTGGCATAGCCTACGCATTAGGTTCAACATCCCAGCATCCACCACATCGAGCCAAACACCGGTCATATCTAATACTCACTAACGTTACGCATGGCGTAGTACGTCGCGACCGCGGTCGAAGTGTTCAAAGTGAGCGTAAAGAAGCCGCGATACGAGCCCTCGCTCCACTGCAAGTCGACGTTATCCCGCACATAGTTGCGTGAGATCTTGTCGGCAGCATCAGGTAGGATTCCGGCACCAAATGTTGACGTGGAGGAGACCGCGGTGCCGGCGAACTCCACCCCTATTGCGCCCTCGCCGGTCAGGGGATCGTACCTGTCAGCGGGGACAGTCAATGAGTGTGAATGAAATTGGCAGGCAGAGCATACGTGATGGTATCATTGGGTCCTGCTCAGTGGTCAGGTTGTATATTCAACGGGTCCGCAATTTGCACGTACGTGCTAGATCGCTTGCCCAATTCGCATGAGAGTCTCCTGAGAGGATGATGGTGTTGGAGATAGCGTTGTCGTACAGATGGTCCAGAAACCGGTTTCGGTTCGCGCGATAGCCATCCCAAGCATCCTATGGGTTCATCCATCCTAAGCTATGAAAATGGTCTAACAGACGTCACGTCACTCACGACGTCGACTGGTTCCATGAATGGGTCGTTAATATGACTCTTCATTCATGGGTCAGAAGGGGTACTTACAGCCCGTTATCAGGTCTATCTGGGTGAACACAATCTGCTGGCTATCCGACGTATCAGCATCTGCGGCCGACGAAGAACAGTCACAGAGCATACGTACCCAACAACACGCCAAATCGCACCGCGCTCTTGGGATGCCGAGAGCGCGTTGTAGAACCCTGCGTCGTGGTCAGGAGTGATATGTGCCGGGCTACGCACGACAGAAACGCACAAGTCTCTTGATCAGCTCCCATGAGCGATCTGTCCTTCTGGTCGGCAATCGAGTCGATGACTGCAGCCGGTGAACCGGCCCTCAGCACCATCGAAAGTAGCGAACAGTAACCAACTTACATTCTGTGGAGCCAACGTCAACATGCCAATGAGAACTGCACTCAAGAGCCCGAACGCACCTGTGTTGTAGTACAGCTTCAAAGAGAGATTATACCATCAGCTGAATGAGAAGTAACCAGAGCGTTGGACTCACATCGGTGATGTCTCGGTCGTATTGACCTATGTGCAGAAACGTTAGTCGCATCCTCCGAGTAAAAGACAGCGCAGACTGACGAGTATCTAGCATCGTCAGGTCCTATATCCGTTGATGAGCATTGTCAGCAGCATACAGTCTATTGGTATCTTACTAGTAGCTTGCCGATCTGAAAGTTGCGCCATACCCGAAGCTTGTCATCAGGGTCGATCTGGCGAATTGGCATCCACTCGTGGTACGCCCTCACAGCGGCCAGCTTTCTGTCCGTGAAGCATGCACCTGATGGAGAGAAACTGCATCCTACGGTTGTATCGTTACTATCGGCGGTTCCAGCCTTCCAAGCCTGATCAGCGACTTCATGGTCGTCCTGCGATGCCCAACCTCATGTGAGCGACGACTCGTCACTTCATAGTGCGCCGCTTACCCTAGAGCGCGGAAGGTACGACCAGTGAGTTTCGAATCGTGGCGATGCATCGACTCAGAGTGACTACTGACCATACTGTGATCCACGGTGCATTTTGATGAGCAGCAACCAAACTAACGTCGGTCCTATATTGGCTCAGTCGTCCTCGATAATCTTCGAGTGTCGCTAGTTCACGACCCAAAGTTGCCCGGCCGATGGGTGCACTGCCCAAGACTAGGGTCAGCTCAAGACGATGGGGCACGAGATCATTCGGCGACGTACCCGTCACCAAGAGATTCGTATATCTACAAAGAGGCATGAACTCTGTATGCGCAGCACAGCACGGGTCCAACTTACATAGTCTCCGAGATGCACGAAAATGTCGGCAGAAGTGTTATGTGTAGCGACCCCATACGCATTAAAATACCCTTGTCCTCGTTCAGAACTTCCTGGCATTGGCAATACAACGTGGTTGGCGACATACCATCTTGGTACCGTGCACAGCTGAACACAGCAAGTGTCAGCGGTTTGCCCTTGTTGACTAAATGCGCCGGTGCTACGGTGTTACAACAGAAGGTGGTCAAGATAGTTGGGCATCGAGCAATGAGGTGTATCAACTCACTGTCGGGGCTAGATATTGTCCTAGTCATACCAACGGGGCTTGCCGTCTCTGGGTTGGTGCAGTCGGTAAATTGATACCAGTAAGAGGTGTCTGGCTGGAGGTTCTTCGCCTCGACCTTCAGCGTGAAGTCGACGTCGTAGCTTGTGAAGGCGTCTCCGGTGTCCAGAGGCCTGCCCTGCAATTGAGGGTTGTCGAATATTTTGAATGAAATGCAGACCGGGACGCTCTGATCAGGAAGGCCGAGAGGAGCTGCACGGGTCCAGAGTAGGACAGAGTCATCGAACGGATCGCCCTGTCTGTCCATAAGCAACACTGCAAGCAGCTGGCACGCAAGGCTGGGCTTACGCTAGCGACTAAGGGGGAGGGAAGCCATTGTTTAGTCGATCATTCATGTCAATACAATTTCGATTCACGGACCAGAATGGGTGAAGTTGACGCCGCCACTGTAGATGTAAGGGCTCTACGTTCGCTGCGGTCAGGACATATCATCGTTTGAATCCAAGTACGTCGGCATTGCTCACATTGCTGAAATCGCCGCCGTAGAAAGTCGGATAGTGTTCGTCCTTGAAGTTCTTGGAGCTCTCTGTATCCGAAAACCATTGACGCTTGACGAGTTCAAGATGGCGCGCCTGTAGGGTGGCCGTGTCGTGTGATAACTATGAGGAAGCTGTGATAAGGGACTAGTGATTGATACATCACGCTCTTTTCATATACTTACTTGGGGTTGATTCAGAAAAGGCGAGGAGTACGCCAAGTTGCGATCGAAGATACCGGTAACACTCGCAGCGACGCCGGACGCGAAGGCTAGAAACACCATAGAGAAAGCTAGTGATGAAGAGGACATCGTCGTACGAGTTCTCCTTGGGGAGCTTAGGAGAGTGCTCAGGATCGAGAGACAACCACCATATGCCTTCGACGCTCGAGACAAACTGAATTATTACGCTCGACGACCCGTCGAAGCGGGAGCGAATCCGCAGTTTGCACGTTCGTCCACGAGCACTTGACGAGGCAGTCAATACAATTTCCAAAGATGACCCGGACCAATGACCTGGGTCGTAAGCCACCTTAAGACAGAACGTTAACGCGCGAAGCCTCACAAGCAGCGCGGCTCTGAGGCTGCTATCTTGACTGCGCGCCGTCTTCCCTGGCACCCGTGTAATTGAACAGGCTACGTGGTCTAGAACGACGTCGATTGCACGGAACCGCACCCGGAGTGAGGTAGCCAAAACACTCACACGACCACTCAATCAGATCTTCGCATAGTTTGCCAACGCAGGCCAAGTTGTGACATGACAGACGAACATATCGTACAAAATCCCTATTGCATACACAGCGTCTTCGTCAGGAGACGTATATGTCAGAGCCAATGATGTGACGTAGGAACCAAGACACTTACCAACAACGCAGAGAATAGGCCATATCAAACAGCGGGGCCCTACTTGAAGTCAAATTTCACGCCCTCCTGAGCTTCCAGCAACTGGAAGTGAGGCAGCCCACTGAACCAACCCCCAAACATCGTGCCAACGACGCCATGGGTCATCTTGGCATCCTTGGGCGGTATGATAACAGTCTTGCGCCCAGTGCCTGCGGCAGCCGCATCGGCCAGGAGCTGGACCTGGCACGATTTCTCCATCGCGATGAAGAAGTGGACCGTCGCTTCTATGCTGTTCGTGGCGACAAGGATGCCATGGTTCTGATGATGCGGGGTGTCAGGCAAGACGCTAGTATGGATAATTCTTTCACACCGACCTGCAAGATGACCGCCTACGCAGACACGTGAGCATCAGTTGTCCTTTCTAGGCCTAAAACCGGTGAAAGCGTACCTTCTTGTCGCCCATGGCCTTCACAATATGTGCCCCTTCTTCCTCATCCAAGACGACGCCGCCGTACTGATCGTACACGCCATGGTCCTGTCAGAATTCGATCAGCATACGCCCACAAGCCGCCGCGCCGCGCATCACGAACTTCGTAGNACGCGCACGAGTCCTGCGTGATCATGTCCAGGTGCTTCCCGAGCGTCGAGAACGCGCGCCCATACACCGAGTGCGAATGCGCGGCGCAGTGGACGTCCGGACGCGCGGCGTGGATGGCGGAATGGATCATGAACGCAGCCTTGTTGAGCAGCGTGTTCGGGCCAGACTCGGCCGCCTGGACGTTGGCGTGGTGGTCGACCAAGATGAGGTCATCGGGTTGGATCAACGAGAAATGCTTTCCCTGTTTCGCAGAGAACGGCTGTCAGGGAGAGGCCTCCTAGTACTAGGCGGAGGCACTTACGAATGGGTTGACCCAGAAGCAGTCGGTTCGAATGCAGTCCTGGCACGTTATACGTCAAGGTACGCCCATCAAAGATGACTGACGGTTCAAGTTGCTTACTCGGACTGTGATGTGCCCCGCAACACCTTCATCATAACCGAGTTTACCTGAGGCCCCAATGCAATGTCAGAAATGTTCTCATAGTGAAACAAGAAATAACACAAACCAAAGATTCTGAATGCCTGCGCGAGACGGAACTTGAGGAATGCCCTCTCCTGCTCCTTGGAGGAGAACTTAGGAGGCGTGGGCACCTTGCCGACAGCGGCGCTCCGGCTCGAGTCCTCCTCGGCCGCATGACTAGTTCCGTTCGCTGTGGAATTCATTGCAACGTCCAAGGATATCGTGAAGGGAGTACTGTATGTTCCTGAGATGACGGGAAAGAGCAGCGGCGGGGCATTTATAGGTTAGCTAGGACGTGAGAGTGAGACTGCGTCTGTCATATGCATCCGGGTTCTAGCTGGGCACCGGTGCGTCCCGGACGAAACTATATGGGGACGCTCCGAGTCTGATGATCACAACGCGTTCAGGAGGGAAGGCGGGTGTTTCGTGACTTTCGTCTATCAAGATCCTAGCGGACCACTGTGCATCTGCGAGCTTGTGAGACTGGGCTGCAGTGGTTGGCTGGAATAGGAGACCACTTGCCTGGTGTCAGGTGAGAGCCTCGATCGGCTTCGGTTATAGTTATTGCCGGGTATCGATCCTCAGCGTTGACGTTCCAGGCTCGCTCAGATGCGAATCGCGAGTGCAAGCCTCAAGCTTGCTTCTCACTTACAATGACATCGATATCAGCCGGTACCCGATCTAGCGAGAGCATGATGAGAGGATTAGGCCGGGCCTATGGTATTGAACTACTGTAAACTGCCGAGTTGCTTGTATCAAATGATGTGGATGTATCGCAAGAAAGACGCTGAGGCTTCATAGGTAGTCCGAATACTCTTGGAAGCCGTAGAAACGGCGACCTCGAGTAGGGCCGTGGTAGTCTGACATGGCGGGTAAGCGCACCACTCCACGAATTGAGCATCGAACTTACAAGAGCTAGTATCGCGAACGGGACTGACGCCTGCCACCGCAGCCAGATTGAGATACCCTTCTGTAGAGCGCACCGCAGCCCTACCTGCCCCGGCCGAGGCAGGTAGAGTCCACTTAGCGCGGCAGAATACGCATGTCACGTTGCCTCGCGCCGTGTTCGCCCCTGGTAGAAGTTTAGTTTAGTTCAACCTCCAAATAGTTCTTGCGGCGCACATTGCTGGAAGCACTCTTTGTGCAGGCCGTTGCCACATTCCTCACAAAACGTGAGCAACTTCTCTGCAATGCCATGCATATTTTCATAGCAGACGGGGCAGTCATCCTCCTTCTCAGGGAGACGCTTCTTCGTCTTCGCCTGGAAGCTTGACGCAACCGCTTTCCCTGTAGCCTGGGCATAGGCGTTACGGATCCGTTCGTGGGCGACGGCAGCTGGCGCGGGAGGTGCATTGGCAAAGATGTCCTCCAATTCGGACGTCAACAGAGCCCTAGCAAACGATGAGCTGCGGGGTATGACATGTTATACTGTCGGGCCTACTTTTGATACCAGTAACCGGACTTCTGCGTAACCTGAAGAACTATTGAAGGCGGTCAGCACGGATTGTGGCGCGTGTGTGGCGATGCGGTTCTTCGTACCCTTAAGGAATATGAAGAGCTACGCGGACCCCTCAGCCGAAGAAATGCTACGAAGACAGCATTTGGGCACATACAATATGTTTGCAGTGATTCCCCTTGAGCGCGTCTGGGCCTAGAGGGTGCATTAGCACCAAATGTAGGTCAGAGGTTGCGGGATGCGCTCACAGTTGCAGGACGGCTTCTTGTCGATGACCACCGTATAAACCTGCGTTGGACAACATAAGCCACTATCATTCCGCATGCCTGAAAGAAACCGCACTGACATTGGCGGTCGAACCCAGCACTGTGAACTCCTCGCGCAGTTCGTTGCCATTCCGCTTGCGGTCCACCATATAGAATCTGCAAGCAATTCTCTCCATATGACCACAGTACAAAGCGCGGCGGCGAGACGACCAACCTCTGCTCCATCACCCGCCGAACGCGCTCGATGATGTTCTGCGGGCACGCCTTCTTGAAGACAGCACCGCGCTTCTCAGGCACCGGCGCATTAGGATCTTTCGTCTTCCTCTGCCTCTTCGCTGCAGGTTTCTTCGCGGGCGGCGAGTCTAGCACGATGGGATTGTTCGACGAGCCCGCCACAGGCGGGTATTTCGCCGCATAACTCGACGAAGCTGCCGCCGGTATCCCGCTATCCAAATACGGATCTTCTACGGCTTTTCGCTTGCGCGGAGGCATTCCGACCCCGACTCAAGGGTGTTTGGTAGAAAAAGCGCGGAAGTTCGCAAGGCCGGGATGGTCCTGCAGAATGTGGAAAAGAGGCAAGACGCGCTCGCGTCTCCAAGAACGCGACCCGCCGCGTCGCGTGTAGATTTCTCACGCTATGCTACTCCAGCTCATTTCGTCCTCACTCGACTGGCTCAGAGACCAGGCCACCGCCAAAGCGCAAGATGCGCTCATCAGCGTCCTAGCGGCCGGGCCTATACCTCAGCATGTTGCTTTCATCCTGGACGGCAACAGACGCTATGCTCGCAGCAAGGGCATGCACGTCACGCAGGGCCATACGGATGGCTTCTACAACCTGCGCAAGGTGAGCTCTACGTCCCGTAGTGAAGGTTCTATTGGTATTGATGCTATGCACTGGTGAAGATGCTTGAGATTTGTATGAAATTGAAAGTGCGCTGCGTCAGCGCATACGCTTTCTCCATAGAGAACTTTAAGCGGTCCCCGGAGGAAGTGAACGCGCTCATGGACCTTGCTGAGGCGAAGCTATTGGAATTGTGCCAGAGAGGGTACGTCTACTCTCCGAATGTCCGAAGTCGTCGTCACCGACAATCATACACCAGAGATCTGCTCGACCAGTACGGCATACGGCTGGTAGTGGTCGGGCACAGGGACATGCTCCCGGAGAGGGTGCTCGCAGCCGCAGAGAAAGCGGAGAACATGACAAAACACAACGACAAGTACGCCAACAATGCGAGCCACGACTCTCTTGTGCTGATAACATCTCCAGGGCTATCTTCAACCTCTGCATGCCCTACACGTCTCGGGATGAGATAACTACCGCCGTACACTCTGCAGTCAGGGCCCACCTCGAGAACGACGATGACACGTATGTCCATCCCACACTTCCGATCCAGAGCGACGTCTCAATGGCCTTTCTACAGCGACATCACTCCTGAGGAAATCGAGGGCCACCTTATGACGTCTATCGCGGGAAGTCCGCCGCTAGACATCCTTGTCCGCAGTAGCGGTGTGAAGCGCTTGAGCGACTACTTGCTCTGGCAGGTGCGTTACAACGTAGATCCTCCTTGTGCCGAAACTAAACAGGCTGTCCAGTGTTCCGAAGATACCCAGCTGCAGTTCTCCTCTACATACTGGCCCGAGTTTGGCCTATTGGATTTCGTGCCCGTCATTTTGGACTACCAGCGGAAGGTCTGGTCCAAGGCCTGAGGCCTGAAACCTTAGCGCTGAAGCTCTCGGGTTCTACCCCACCAGGCCTGATTTTTGCGTAACTTATTGTGTTGTTCTAGATCCCATACTGTACACTCTTGCGTTACTTAAATACGGAATACATCTACTATACTCATGCAACGAACAACAGGCAGAGGTAGATATACCGAGCATGACAAAGTGCAGATACGAAACATATGCGTCCAGATATACAACAAGTCGAAGCCGTACCACCAGTCAAACTCGAGGCCCAAAATCCAAGGTCTATACAGATGCATCTACAACGTGTCCCAACAAGCAACTTGAACGCTATGAGTGCTGGACGCTTTGCACAGGAGGCGGTGGAGGCGGCATGAGGATCTCGGGCTGGCGATCAGTAAGGCTCGTCACAGACTGGATGACGCGCATCACCGGCAGCAGCGTCGTGTACACCTGCTCGCACAGCGCCTCTTCCTGGACGCGCATCGCCTCGTCCATCCCCTGCCGCATCTCAGTGAGCGCGTCGTTGAGCTCGCCGCGCAGCGCGGGCCGGAAGGACGGCATGATGTGCGCCATGAGCAC